>JAKUCV010004296.1:1282-107761 GCA_028386065.3 Turnera subulata
TACCCTAGAACCACATGTGAGGCTACAAAACCGAATAACAATTTTACTTACTTGGAGATTAGGATCTTTCACCTAATTATGAGTATAGAACCAGCAAGAGCAGGATGAAAACGTCCCCTCCTCTACGGTATCCACACGAACCTTGATCGTCCCGGAAACGTCACACGAATCCAAGAACGGGCACTTCCACTTGATGTGCTAGCAACAAGAATGGGAGCTTGTGTATATGGATGTGTTTGTACTTTCTTCTTTCACACAAAGAAGAGAAGCTTCAGAGAGTGTTTTGGGTGCTTCAAAAACGTGGTGAAGGGCAAAGAATGAGCTAATGATCTGATCACCATAGTGCTCAACCCCACTCACCATTATGCATTAGACAATTAGGCATAATGGCCAACAAGTGGACCAAAGTGATGACCATCATCACTAAGTGTCTCCCACTTAGCAATCAGATAAAACACACCATACACACTCATGTCTGGTCAATAATACAGATATTATTGTCCCAAAACGACCCTGGTTCAACCATGGTCCAACCACGGTCCAACCACACCCGGTCCAACCATGGTCCAACCACGGTTCAACCACCTGCCCGAATCAACGGTTCTATGTGTGTGACCCTGTAGGCACTTGTAACGTCCGGCAATGATTGTAAAATCTCATTTTACAATCATAAACAAAGAGCGGCGTCTAGCAACACATCATTGCTACCCGAACGACAAGATAAGTACTGATTCTCTATGCCTCGAAATATGTCATCGTCCTTTCGTCCCATTATCAAGATCAAACACGAGACATGGAATATGCCAACCTCGTATATGTTTATTCTATGTTTCTTGATCCCCGAGTTAACTGTACAAAACGGATACCCGTGATATCAACATATCACCTAATCCGAGCATGGCCATGCATTTCACAGTTCAACTCTATCAAGAAACCGTATGATAATACACCCGTTATATGGGTCGAGCGAATCCCATCTTGATCAATCAAAACCCACTACATACTCGTCATATACCCAATGATTACCCTTATGTCCACCCAGTTACGGGTGACTAGGAATAATATCAAAGCATATGATTCATATGTTTGATACCTTGACGATCTCAGGTCAAAGGACAACACATCTGTAAGAAACACTAATGACATACATATAACGTTCCATGTAGTGTTCTTATGTGGGTCGGTCCGGTCCACAAGTTCTCTAACTTGTACCCGTATGTAGAATTCATATCGCATATAAATTCACAACATACGCTAGTCTTAATTTATTATTACAACCCGTCCATAATAATAACCGACTAGGGACATTTAAGAATATATCAAATATATAAACTAGGGTTATAAATATGTGCAAGTAATTATCTCATAATCATATTTATTGGAATAACCTCAATGTATATACATGACTACAATCATCCATAGATTGGCTTTTGGGCATATAACTAACACCTCAGCAGCTTCGTTGTTCGCGCCTAGGTTGAAGGTGGGTCGTCGCCATTTGCGGGTTGAGGTTCGACCCGGTTTGCCTTTGATGACGTCGAGGCAGTCTAGATCCCGTTGGTTCTCGTCCAGTCTGGCCGGATTCGAGCAGTTTTGGTGGTAGCTGTGCATGATGGCGGCATCAGTCGAGCTCGCCGGCTCTTTGACGGTGCGGATCCAGGTGTATCTGGACCGGCGGTGTGGCTTCTACATCAGTGCTGAGGGCCATTTGAGAACCGGTTTGTTCCTAGACCACTTCCACGCACCTTGATGGCGGGCAGTGTCCAGAGCTCGCCGGTTATGGAGGTGCACGCGACGGCTCGTGGGTGACGGAAGGCGTGGCGCTGATCCCGAGTAGTGGTTTTCCCGGATCTCAAGGGAGGCAGCGAATCCGGGTGCGGATCCGACCAGATCAAGGTAGTCTCGCCTCGTTCTCGGCTTCTCCGGTGAGGAGGCAATTGCGAGCAGCGGAGGTCGTAAGTGACGGCTCTGCTCGTTGAACGCACCAACTTGGCAACAAATGGTTAGATCCGGTTCGGGACCAGCTGGATGTAGTCGAGACTGAGTTCTCGACTCCGATAATGGGAGTCTCCGAGACGGCCAACCAATGGCACGATTACGGTGTGACCAGAGCCATGGGTGATTTTGCTCTGATTGTTCTTGTTCCGGTGATGAGAGCGGCTGTAGCAGATCGGCTTAGCTCAGCAAAAGTCGTCATCAATCGGAAGGATGGCGACGGCGACGGCAGCGTCAGGATCTGGATGGCTGAATATTCCTTTTTGATTCCTTATTCGTAGGTTCAGGTTGCTTTAATGCTTGATTTTTTGTTGTTGAACCAGTTGAATAATCTTGTGGACAGATCTTCATTTTTCCATTTTTGCAATCCGTATCCTTCAAAAGGATTCTTGTGGGAGATGGCTTCTCTCTCACTATAGTCGCCACCTGATATAACCAAGAAAATAGAGAACATATAATAACTGGAATGTAGTAATAAAATTGTGCTATTGTATTGAATTTTGCCATGTTTTGTACATGATTGAGACTCCTATTTATATAGAGTTTAAAATACACTATTATTTCCTTTGGGAGCAAGTATTGGCCCCACAAGTCCCTGATTTTATGCAAGAAATCCTAGGGAAGCTGTCGGCACTATTGAAGGATGTCGGGCTTCCCTTCTAGGTTCTGGGACTTCTATGGAGCTTCTCGAGGAAGCTTGAGTCTCGAGATAGTCTGGTGCTTCCCGGGGAACCTCTTAGTAAGCATGGGCTCCTCTGTTTGTCTAGTTACTTGAGCCTTCGTGTAGTGTAGACTACGGGCTCGGTAGCATCTCGGGTCCACTAATATTTTGAGTTATATCAGTAAACCTTTGCACATGAATCAGGCCAAGCTTTTTTCTGATCGTGTAAATGTTTGCATCAAAGTTGACTTTTCTAAAGCACTCCCTAATGAGCTGATAATCAATATTGATGGATGTAATCGCATAGTTGGAGTTTCTTATTCTTGGAAGCCACAATTTTGTACCTCATGCCATAATTGGGGACATCATCAAATTGCTTGCTCTGTTAAGCAACCTACTACTAAATGGGTACCTAAGGTCACTACTTCAAATGCACCAGTGGCTTCTGTTCTGGCTATGCCCTCTGATCCTTAACTTGTTACTGTTCCTTTAATTGGCAGTGATGCTTTTGTGATGCTTCCTTCTGTGGATTCCAATGCTGTGATGGATCCTACCTCTCTGCATACTGCACCTGTAGCTTTTGTTGAATATATTACTAGTCCAAACAGAGCTGGTTGTGGTGATACTAATAGGAGTTCCATTAAGTTGGTCTCTTCTATTGTCCCTGATTCCTCTAGTTCTGATCTTGCAGCTGTAAACTCTGTTGTAGAACTACCTACTGATCGTCCTAAACAACCTCGTGTTGCTACAGCTGGTGTTGCTGAGCATGTCAGTAAGCTAAATGCTGGTCCTAAGGCTAAGAAAGGTAGAGGTAAGGCTTCCAAAAAACTTCCCCCAATTTCTCCTCGTGAGATTAGTGCCTCTATCCTTCTGCCTACGTAAATGAGGTGGCTCCTTTGGAATGTAAGAGGTCTTAATGACCCCTCAAAGAGAAGGGTTGTTTTGCAACGTCTTCACTCTTTTTCTGTTGACCTTGTGTGCTTAGTGGAAACTAAAATTCAGTTGGGTAATGTTGCTGATATTAGAAGGAATTTTCTCCCGCAATGGAACTTTGCAAATAATTACAATTCAGCTCGGTTGGGTCGTATTTGGCTTCTTTGGTCAACTTGTCTTCATGTGGATATTCTAGATGCTAATGATCAAGTTCTCCACTGCTCAGTTCGTTGTTTGCGTGAGCAACTATCATGTTACGCTACTTTTTTTTATGGAGCAAATTCTGCAACTGATCGTGCATCCTCTTCATACCCTAGCATTAACAGATTTTCTAATTTTGTTGGTGACTCTCCATGGTGTCGGTGGCTTCAACATTGTTCTTCGTGCTGAAGAATCCACTTCCTCTACTGCTTATCTCTCCTCTGAAATTGCTGAGTTTGCTAGCTGCTTGTCCTCTTGTGGACTTTTTTATCATCCTTATACTGGCTCTGTTTATACCTGGTCAAATCTGCAGCATAGCTCCCCTGTTTTTCGGAAGCTTGATCCTTTCTTGTAAATGCTGCTTGGTTTAATGTGTTTCCTAACAGTGCTGTTGATTTTCCTAATCCTGGAGCCTCTGATCATAGTCCTATCTTTCTAGTGACCTCTGATGAAATCTTTCAAGGACCTAAGCCCTTTAAGTTTTGTAATCATTGGATTACACATCCTCGGTTCCTTGAGATTGTTACTTCTGTTGGAGCTGCAGGGTAGATGGATTTGCTATGTTTCGGCTTTGGCAAAAGTTGAAATTACTCAAATCAGAGATGAAGCAATTACATTCTCGAGAATTTAGTGATATTTCCTCTCGCATATCACTTTTAGAGAAGGAGCTTCTATCTGTTCAAACACAGCTTTTTGCAGCCCCAAGTACACCTGATGCTGACTTATTATTCATTGAGCAGGCTCTTTTATCCACTTTGTCTGATCTTAGAGTGGCGGAAGAATCTTTTTTGCGCTAGAAGTCAAGGATCACCTGGCTCTATTGCGGTGATTCTAATACAAGGTTCTTTCATAGTATTGTTAAAGCTCGAAAGGCCAACAACACTATTCGCACTATATTGACTCCGGAAGGCACTTTGCTTAGTGAGCCACGGCAGATAGCAGCTTCTTTGGTTAGCTTTTATTCTAATTTTTTGGGGGGGTTAAGCACCTTTTATATACCTTGAGTTTTCCTTTTGTCCCGATCGTATACCCCGAAGTTTTTGTGTCCCTTTTCTGTACCCTGAGTTTAAATTTTTGTCCCTTTTATGTACCACGGCCAGCCTGAACGATGACATGGCCATCTGCCCGGGTCCACTTGACACATGGCATAATGTCATTGGTGCCATGTGGGGATTTTTGTGGGACCCATAAACTAGAATATTTGAGAAATAAGGTGGGGCCCATAATAATATCCACGTATTGCCAATAGAATTGTGACACGTGTCAAGTGGACCCCGATAAATGGCCATGTCATCGCTTGGGCTGCCCGAGGTACATGAAAGGGACAAAAATTAAAACGCGGAGTACATAAAAGGGACTAAGAAACTTCGAGGTATACGATCGAGATAAAAGGAAAACTCGATGTATACAAAAGGTGTTTAACCCTTGGGGGGCATCTAGATCCAAATGTTCTGGGCGGTTCGGTTGGATATTTTCGTGGCATACTTCAACACACTGTCACTACTGCTCAAAGTGTTATGCTAGAAACTGATGTTACTGAATTAAAGATAAAATCAACTATGTTTGCTCTTGGTATCAATAAGGCTCCAGGGCCTGATGGGTACAATGTTGAATTTTTTAAAGCTGCCTAGGCAATTATAGGTGCAGGTGTTATACATGCCATTCAAGAATTTTTCAGAACAGGGAAGCTACTTAAAGGAATCAACTCCACTATCATTAGCCTCATTCCTAAGGTTCCAAATGCACAAAAGGTTACTGATTTTCGTCCTATTCCTGCTGCTCTACTTTGTACAAATGTATTTCGAAGATTTTGGCTAATCGTTTGTAGCAGTGTCTTCCAACTCTTATAAGTAGTAACCAAACTACTTTTATTTTGGGAAGAAGAATTGTGGACAATGTCTTGTTGGCTCATGAAGTGGTGCACAATTATCATCGAGTTGGGCTCTCTGGTCGGTGTACTATAAAGATTGACCTTATGAAAGCTTTTGACTCGGTTGATTGGAAATTTCTCCTCACTGTTCTTGTGGCTATGGGGTTTCCTCCCTGTTTCATTGCTTGGTTGAAGGTGTGCCTTACTACTGTGATGTTTTCTATTTCTGTTAACGGTTCTCTTTGTGGCTATTTTGGGGGTGGGAAGGGAATGAGATAAGGTGATCCTCTTTCACCTTATTTGTTTGTCATATCCATGGAGGTGCTCTCCTATTTGCTCAATCAAGCTGCGGCTGAAAAATACCTTCCTTATCATCCCCGTTGTTCAAAGATTGCTCTTTCCCATTTGTGTTTTGCGGATGATTTAATGATTTTTTCGGATGGGAGCCTCCATTCTGCTGTTGCTGTGACACGCATCTTGGATAAGTTTTATTTGCTTTCAAGCCTCAAGTTCAATCCAGCAAAAAGTGAGAATTTCTTTGCTGGCATTTCTGATCAACAAAGGCACCAATATCTCCAATTATGTGGCTTTCAACAATGTCAACTTCCTGTTCGCTATCTTGGAGTGCCACTAATTTCTGGTAAACTTTCTTTCCACCATTGCAAGCCTTTAATAGATAACATTTTGGCTTGCATCATTGCATGGAGTGCCAAACTTCTCACTTTTGCCGGCAAACTTCAACTAGTCCTTTCAGTTCTGTTTAGCATTCAGAATTATTGGGCCAATATTTTCATCCTCCCAAATTGTGTCCTCAAGGCTATTGAACATCATTGTGCTGTATTTCTTTGGTCTGCCACTCGTAAGGCCAAAGTATCTTGGGTTGATCTCTCTTTGCCAAAGCAAGAAGGCGGATTGGGTATCAAGAAACTTAAAGAATGGAATATTGCTTGTGTAGCTCGAAACTTGTGGCATCTACTCTTGAAAGCTGGTTCACTTTGGGTTGCCTGGATCCATGCCTATTATGTAAAAAATCGCAGTATTTGGAGCTTGTCAATCCCGGCTGATTGTTCTTGGAGTCTCCGCAAAATTCTAAAGCTCCGCAGCCACTTTCCCTTTGCCTTTTCTCACATAATAGGTAATGGGCAGAACACTTTCTTTTGGTGGGATTCTTGGCTGCAGCGAGGTTCATTGTCCTTACTTATTACTCCTTCTCTCATTGCTGGCTCCAAAATTCTACTCCATGCTACTGTGAGTCATCTTATATCTAATAATGCATGGTCTTGGCCTAATTCTCGTTTGCCTATTATTGGTCACCTCAAAGATGAAGCTACTTGTGTTCTGCCTTCTAATAGACCTGATGTGATTCATTGGAATTTATCTCCCTCCGGAAAATTTACTGTGAAGAGTGCCTGGGAGAATATTCGGCTTAAGCATGTGAGGGTTGATTTGTTTAAGCTGCTTTGGTCCTCGGGTTTTATTCCAAAGCATAGCTTTATAGCTTGGCTTGCCATACTTGACAGATTGGCTACTCGATCTCGGCTTCAACGATGGGGAGTTGTCTCCCAAGTTGCCTGTCTTTCTTGCTCTCACACTGATGAAAGCCGTGATCACTTATTTTTTGCCTGCCCGTTCTCTGCTGCTATATGGTCTAAATTGCTCTTAATTTGTTCCATTTCTCGACCCGTAGACACCTGGCATTCGGAATTTCAATGGGCGAAAAGTCATATGCAGAAAAAGACTATTAAGTCAATGCTTTTGCAAGTGGTTTGGTCTGCTTGCATCTACAACATCTGGCGGGAGAGAAATAGACGGCATTTTCATAATTGTTACTGCTCTGCTGATAGCATTATTACTGATGTAGTTTCTGATTTAAAATTACGTTTTCATGGTTTTGTAGGCCTTAAGCCTCGTTCACTTTCTTATGACCTGCAGCACTTATGCATTTTCTGGGGGATCAGATTTGCTGCACAATCTGCTGCTATTTTGTCTTGATTCTACTGTATACTTATTAGCATCTTTGATGTACTTTGTTAGAAATATTTCTGAACTGGTTATGCAATGAAAAGTTTGATTTGATTCTAAAAAAAAAACTCTCGAAACCAAATGGGATGAGAAACCAAAAAAACATAATAAAATAAAAATAATTCTAAATAATAAATTTCCTAATGTTTCCAAGTTCCACAGATATAAGAGGTTTCTTTTCATCTCAATGTCCTTTTCTTCTGGGGCGCATTTCAGCAGAAATTTAAGATCCAAGTTATAAATTTTTGCAGGCAATAAAAGAGTTACGAGAGGGAAAGGATACAGTTGGCCACAAAATTTGGGACAGTCAGATTTGTTCTTGATCCCAAAAGGTGTACATACAATGGTAGTCCTGAATATGTTGGAGCATGTTGCGAGACTAGTCTTAACTCTTAAGCATCTGGATGTGGAATACATTTATCCCTACTATCAGCACCAAGTTGACACTGACATACCCACTGAGGATACTGTGTAAGTATTTAGTATATCTTTCTACAATTTAGTAACTCTCATCAGGATAGATATGGATCCTAAAATTTGAATTTCCTCTTCTTCTTCTTTTTTTTTTTTTTAACTTTTATGGAATGATAGTTTCTTAGTTTTAAAATATTATCGTTTTGACAATGGCACATGGTGAGCTTATAAGGTTAGTAGAAGAGCTTAACTCGTACTACACCCAAGCTGCAGGTTGAACAATCATAACCTAGTAATGTCTAGTCGTATCGCTTGTTTCAAAGTCTCAAATATTGTTGTTTCATGAAATTTATCTGATCACTGCGATATTACTTGTTATTTTTGTTGGTCCCAGTGGCACTATCTTACGGAATAATGATCAACAAGAAATAAATAGCACACAAGAATTTACGTGGTTCACCCAAAATTTTTGGGCTACATCCACAAGCTCAATCCCGCAGAAACTTCCACTATAAAATAGTAGGCTTACAAAGAGAGACTTCCCTAAAACATTTAGGGGTAAAATAAAATTTAGAGTTCTACCCAAAATAGTGACCCACAAGGTGTTTCCCAAGTGTTTCCCAAAAATACCCCAAAATTATTTTTTCCGCTATTTTGTCACTCACCAAAATAAGAGGAGCTGTTTTGTCACTTTTGAAATTTAGAAGGACTAAACTTCTTCTTCTTCAAAATAGAAGGACTAAACTTCTTCTTTCTAAATTTAGAAGGATTAAACTTCTTTTTCTTCTCTCTCTTTCTTTCTTTCTCCCTTTTCTTCACTCTCTAATTTTCTGCCTATTGTGCTCCCTCACACACTCTTCCTCTTTGTGTGTTGTGTGTTTTTGTAGATGAATTTACTCCCTTTATATAGGAAATGGATCATCAAAATTTTCACAAACGGATGCTTAAATTCCACATTTGGGTGCAATTTTTCTTTTTTTTTTTCAACAATGGCTGGCTCCATGTGGAGGAAACCAAACCTAACAATTCTCCCCCTTTCCGAATACATGGGGGGATCCACCATCCCGGCAGCTTCTCGGCAAAATTCAAACTTCCCTCTTGGAAGTGTCTTCGTCAACATATCAGATCCATTCTCGTATGTATAGATCTTCTCGAGTTGTAACTTCTTCTTCTCTAACACATCCCTGATCCAGTTGTATCTCACATCAATGTGCTTCGATCTGGAATGGAAAGAGGCATTCTTCGCAAGATGGATAGCACTCTGACTATCACAAAATATTTGATAACTGTCTTGCGAGAATCCAAGTTCAGTTAAGAACTTCTTCTTCTATAACAACTCCTTGCATGCTTCCGTTGCTGCAATAAACTCAGCTTCTGTTGTTGACAATGCAACACACTTTTGTAGCCTCGACTGCCATGACACAGCTCTCCCTGAAAAATTAATCAGGTATCCTGATGTTGATTTTCTGGAACTAACATCACCTGCCATATCTGCATCGGTGTATCCAACCAGTACCGGTTTGTCTTCTCCATAACATATGCACATTTTGGTGGTTCCTCGAAGATACCTGAGAATCTACTTGATAGCATTCCAATGCTCTTTACCAGGATTAGAAAGGTATCGGCTCACCATTCCGACTGCGTGAGCAATATCTGGCCGGGTACACACCATGGCATACATCAAACTACCAACTGCTGAAGCATATGAAACTCATTCCATCTCTCTTTTCTCCTCATCTATTGAGGGACTCTACTCAGAACTCAATCTAAAGTAGTTAGCAAGAGGACAACTAACTGCTTTATCCTTATCCATGTTGAACCTCTGAAGCACTTTCTCAATATACTTGTCCTGAGACAACCATATCTTCTTGACTTGCCGATCTCGAATAATTCTCATCCCGAGAATTTGTTTTGCTGGCCCCAAGTCTTTCATGGAGAAAAACTTGCTTAGCTGTGCTTTCAAGATGTTGATTCTGGAGACATTCTGGCCAACAATTAGCATATCATCCACATAGAGCAATAGGATGATGAAATCATCGTCAGAAAATTTTTGGACGAATACACAGTGATCTGAAGTAGTCTTCTTGTATCCCTGTTGCCCCATCACAGACTCAAACTTCTTATACCACTGTCTTGGGGCTTGTTTTAAGCCGTAAAAGCTCTTCCTCAATCTGCAAACATAGTCCTCTTTTCCTTTCCGCTGGAAACCCTCTGGCTGCTCCATGTCTATCTCTTCTTCCAAATCTCCATGTAGGAAGGCTGTCTTGACATCCATATGTTTAACCTCCAGGTTGAGACTTGCAGCTAATCCCAGCACCGTGCGGATTGAGGTCATCTTCACCACTGGTGAGAAAATTTCATCAAAGTCTATCCCTTTCCTTTGACTGAAACCTTTGACAACCAATCTTGCTTTGAATCTAGGAAGTCGACTGTGCTCCTCGTGCTTGATCCTGAACACCCACTTGTTCTTCAAAGCTCTCTTGCCTTTAGGCAGCTTCACCAGCTCAAATGTTTTATTCTCATGCAAGGACTTCATCTCTTCTCGCATGGCTTGAACCCACTTCTCCTTATGCTCATCACTAATAGCTTCATCATAGCTTTCTGGTTCTCCCCTGTCAGTGAGCAACAAATAATCACTTGGAGAATATCTGGTAGAGCGTTGCACAACTCTGCCAGACCTTGTGCGATAAGGAGAGCTACTTGACGGCTGAGGATGGTCATCACTAGCTGCATCATTATCAGCTGCATCATCATTGCCATCATCCTCAATAACATCTGTTGGCTCATCTGCAACAGGATCATCTGGAATTTCAGGATGAATATCCTGAACATCATCTCCAACTTGTCTCGGTAACTAAAACTCCTCTAGATCAACACTAGGCTTCTCTGCTTTGTCAATGTCTTCTATGGTTTGATCCTCCACAAAGACAACATCTCGACTTCTGATAAGCTTCTTCTCCACCGGATCATAGAACCTATAGCCAAGCATGTCTTGGCCATAACCGATGAATACACACTGCTTTGTCTTCGCATCTAGTTTGCTTCTCTCATCCTTGGGGATGTGAACATGAACTTTACACCCAAATACTCGCAGGTGATCGTAGGAGATGTCTCTTCCTGACCACACCTTCTCTAGAGTCTCGTACTGAAGAGGAACACAAGGTGAATGGTTCAGCACATAAGCCGCTGTAAGTAGTGCTTCACCTCAAAAGACTTATGGTAACTTCGAGTGAGAGAGTAAGCATCTGGTTCTCTCAATCAAAGTTTTGTTCATCCTCTCAGCTAAGCCATTCAACTGTGGAGTTTTAGGTGGAGTAAACTGATGCCGAATACCATGTTCTTTGCAGTAAATATCAAATGGACCTGTGTACTCACCACCATTATCTGTCCGGATGCACTTCAGCTTCTTTCCAGTCTCTCTTTCCACCATGGTTAGGAACTGCTTGAAAACTGCTAACACTTGATCCTTCGTCTTCAATGTGTAAACCCAAGTCTTCCGTGAATGATCATCAATAAATGTCACGAAGTACCGGGCACCACCAAGGGACTTGTTAAAAGGCCCACATAGATCAGAGTGTACCAGTTCTAGCACATCTTTCTTTCTAGAAGGAGGAAAGCTCTTGAAAGAAACTCTATTTTGCTTACCAGCTAGACAATAACTGCACTTCTTTAGTTGGATTTGATTTAATCCTGACAGAATATTCTTCTTAGCAAGCTTCACCATTGACTTCTCGCCCATGTGCCCAAGGCGTCTATGCCATAACTGGACCTTGTCTTCATTTTCCGCAACATTTGTCAATTGTTGAGGAATTCTCGCCTGGGTCACATACAACCTTGACACTTTTGTTCCTCGTGCCACCACCAGCGAACCTTTGGTGAGCTTCCATCTACCATTGTAGAAGGTATTACAAAAACCTTCCTCGTCGAGCTTATCAACAGAGATTAGATTCAGGCGCATATCTGGAACATGCCTGACATCTCTCAGAAGCAGCTTCATCCCGTTCGTGGTCTCTAGGCAAACATCTCCTTTGCTGACAACCATCAAGGATTTATCGTTTCCCATTCTTACAGTCCCAAAATTACCAGGAGTGTAAGATGAGAAGAGTTATATCCATGGTGTAGCATGGATGGTAGCACCACTATCAACTACCCAGCTTGTCTCTTGGATAGTAAGGTTAATGATGTCATCATCACAGATAACATTGAACTCTCCAAGAGAATTCGCTTTATCATCACTGCTCTCTTCTTTCCTCACATCCTTACCTTTGTTCTTCTTTTGATCTTTCTTGAACTCTCGGCAAAATCTCTTGATGTGGCCCTTCTTCTTACAGTAATGGCACTCAACATTTGCAAATTTGTTGGATTTTCCTCTGCTCTTGTCTCTGTTGCTTTGACTCTTGTTTTGACTTCTCCCCCTCGTCACTGTAGCCAAGACCTCTGACTGTGAAGGAGATGAGCTTTGTGATCTTCGTCTCATCTCTTCATTCAAAATGCCACTTTTGACGGTTGTCATACTCACGACACTGTTAAGTGCAGAGTTTGTGATTGAAACCTTCAAGGTTTTCCATGAATCTGGGAGTGTCGCCAGGACCATAAGAGCAAGCACCTCATCGTCGAATTTTATGCCCATACTAGACAATTGGTCCACGATCCCTTGCATCTCACTAAGGTGATCTGCAACCATTTTTCCTTCTTTGTATTTTACTTGCATCAGCTTCGTCAAGTAAAATAGTTTGTTGTTCCCTATCTTTAAGTCATATAATTCTTCGAGCTTTTCCCACAGCGTTCTAGCATGCTCAATGCCAGAAACGTGGTTACAAACATTATTCTCAACAAATTGCCGTATATAGCCGCAAACTTGGTTGTGTTCAAACTCCCACTCCTTGTCTGACTTTTCTTCAGGTTTTATCAGAATAAACACTGGTAAATGCATCTTCGTCACGAACAGGAGATCCTTCATCTTATTTCTCCATAGGTGATAATTTGTGCCATCAAGAGTGATCATCATGTTTATCCTCGCCTCCATCTGGATCAAAGACTGACTGGCTCCTTGATCTAGGAAATTCCTGGTAGTGAATAGTGCCCGTACAAGTCAAGGTAGTGAATTGAACTGATTCGATAATTCCCAGGAAAGACGGCCTAGCTGATCTCCTAAGTCAGAATTATCATTCCAAGATAAATCCCCAGGAAAGATTGGAGGAACAAAGGTTCACTTAAAATCCAGCCTCCTAGACAGGATTCACTTGCACAGTGTATTAATTAACAACCTATACCCGACAAAGCACGAACCTTCAGCTCCGCTACCAGTTGTTGGTCCCAGTGGCACTATCTTGCGGAATAATGATCAACAAGAAATAAATGGCACACAAGAATTTAACGTGGTTCACCCAAAGCTTTTGAGCTACGTCCACAAGCTCAATCCCGCAGAAACTTCCACTATAAAATAGTAGGCTTACAAAGAGAGACTTCCCTAAAATATTTAGGGGTAAAATAAAATCTAGAGTTCTACCCAAAATAGTGTCCCACAAGGTGTTTCCCAAGTGTTTCCCAAAAATACCCCAAAAGTATTTTTCCCACTATTTTGTCACTCACTAAAATAAGAGAGATTGTTTTGTCACTTCTAAAATTTAGAAAGACTAAACTTCTTCTTCCTCAAAATAGAAGGACTAAACTTCTTCTTCCTAAATTTAGAAGGACTAAACTTCTTTTTCTTCCCTCTTTTTCTTTCTTTTTCCCTTTCCTTCACTCTCTAAT
Source organism: Turnera subulata (assembly GCA_028386065.3). Taxonomy (NCBI): domain Eukaryota; kingdom Viridiplantae; phylum Streptophyta; class Magnoliopsida; order Malpighiales; family Passifloraceae; genus Turnera; species Turnera subulata. Next base: position 15,133 of record JAKUCV010004296.1, read on the forward strand.
TTTCTGCCTATTGTGCTCCCTCACACACTCTTCCTCTTTGTGTGCTGTGTGTTTTTGTAGATGAATTCACTCCCTTTATATAGGAAATAGATCATCAAAATTTTCACAAATGGGTGCTTAAATTCCACATTTGGGTGCTATTTTTCTTCTTTTATTTTCAACAATGGCTGGCTCCATGTGGAGGAAACCAAGCCTAACAATTTTTTCTTTTGTGGTATCGGATTAACCCATTTAGGTAAAAAGGTTGAAAATTTCTGACTGATACCTGTTAATTTTGTGTCGACTTCCTGTCAGATTGTCGTGTCAAAATCCGTTTTCTAGGTATAATTTTTGTAAACAAAAGAATTAAAATGAAAGAATTATAAATTACAAGTGGCAATTTGTTAAGTAAAAAATAACAAGTGAGGTCACAATTAAACAATGGAACTAAAGTTAGGGAAATGAAATACATTTAACCTCTCAATTTAATCAGACAATGTGAGCAATAAGCATTACAAAGGGAGGGAGATGAACAATCTTCACAGGGTATCTATAGGAAGCGTGCCCCATCATGTGTTATGCTGTTATTTATCCTGTTCAGATTCTGTTAGAATAAGGGGAACCTTCCGGGGCAGTGATTATGTACTTAATTTTTGGGCCTCGTCTTCAGGCTTGGGCTTCGATTAATTCATCATGAGCTGTTAAAATGATTTGGGCCTTTCTTCATCGCAACTAGCTCCCAGGTAGACCTGGCAATTCGTGTTGACGGGTCGGGTTCGTGTCGGGTTGAACAGGTAAACAGGTTTCAATTTCTCAACCCGTACCTGACCTGTTTAATAATTGGGTCATGTCGTGTCAACCCGTTTATAATCGTGTTGGGTTCGGGTTGACCTGCAGGTTACCTGTTAACTCTAGGAAGTCTACAAATTTATTTGGAGCTTATCTATTTTGCACATTATTCAAGCAAATAAGTATATAATTATATTTTTTTATACACTAAATATAATTATAAATTATAGAATCCTACTATAATATTATTTTAAATCATATATAACAATAGTTTTGAATAATTTTAATAATTATGGCCTTAAATAGAAAATAAATCATGTATTGAATCAATAAAATATATTGATCTTAAATATAATCGTGTCATAAATAGGTATCCATCGGGTTGAAGGGTCAACCCGCGACCTGACCTGCTAATTTTCGTGTCGTATCGGGTCAACCCATTTAATTAAACGGGTTGAAAATCTCTGATCTATACATGCTAATTTCGTGTCGGGTTCGTGTCGTGTTGTCGTGTCGAAACCTATTTTGCCAGGTCTACTCCCATGCCTCTGTGCACGATTTCCTGCCGTAGCGTCCATACACTATGTAGTGCTTTTTTGCCTCTTCAAAATACTTGCAGGCGTTATTCATCATCAAATTCCCTCCTCCTCAAACCGGATTTGACCAATCTTTAGCCTGTTTGGTATCAATTATATATGTAAAATGAATTCAATTTTTATATATAGAAATGGTAAAAATATTTTTAGATATTGAATTCATTCCATATGAATTGATAGCAAACCAAGAGGAAAAAGTATAAAAATAAATAAATAAATAATTTTTAGCATAACTAACACCACTCAGGCCATTCTTTTGTTGGTTGATAGCTCCCACTTCACCGCCTGTGTTTAATCCACTTTTAGCATTGGGTATTTTGTTTTCTCATTTACTGTAAACTAGTCACTTGTCTGTGTCTTACGCAAGGATTGGGTGGTGACATAAAAATAAAATTATATAATTTTTCATATTATTCTAATATATTTTTTTATAAAAAAAAAGTGAAGGAAAATAACATTTAAATTTATCTTAATTTTGCCGTAGCTTGCCCTTAGGATTTTTTTTTTAATGTGGACGAACTAAGAGTTTAAATGTATATTTTGCCAATGGGTTTCAATTTTAACTAAATATAAAGAAAATAATAGTACATCAAAGTAGGTATATATAGGATGTAGAAGAATTTCTAAAGTTTATAGTTAGTGTTAGGAATTTTAAAAGACATTATCTAAGAAAAACCACAAGAGACATAGTCTTCATACCATAGAATTTTAATAGTTTTTAAATCTCCAAGAGACATAATCTTAATATCATGAAATTTTATGAGTTTCTATTTAATTTAGGAATGAAATGTAAAAAATTTTATAAAAAAATTTACTAAATAATAAAGAAAATATTATCATATTAAATAATATCATATCAATTGAGAAAATGTCATGTGTACAAATTGCCACATGGCACAATATTTTTTTCAGAGAGACTAGTCTCGAGTTTAATATATCTAGATGGACCATTACATCGCCAAAATCGAGCATCCATGATTTCCGGTATTTCCAAAAAGAAAAATAAGTGGATATAACATATAACCCACAAGAGTTCTTTTTTTTTTTTTGTTGAGGAAAGATTTCCATTCATTCAATTCATGCAAACATTGAAACATCATCACTCACCAGTTGTGCAACTAGAGCAGGCAGGTTGCTAGTCCAGTCCACATACGGATAAGCTAAAGAAATCAGTTTACTAGTGGCATCAACCACTTTATTACATAATCGAGGAATGTATGTAAAAAGCAAAGTCTCAAAGATAGAAGAAAAGGATAGAATGTCATCAACAAGACGATCAAACTGAGAGGGAAATCTGCGACGATTCTTGAGGGCTTGGATGACTTCCAGGTTGTCAGATTCTACCACGAAATGACGAACATGCATGGATTGGGCAAGAAGGAGACCCGTTCCAATACAAAGTGCTTTGCCATATTTGGCACAATAGAAAGACCGAATGAGGCATGCACGACCTGCAATAACCGTCCCAGATTCATCACGAAGCACCATGCCTAATCCAGACCCCGCGCTTGCAATTATGGACATATCTGTGTTGAGCTTTAGATATCCAGAGGGTGGCGGAGTCCAAGAGGAAGGCTTTGGGGGACAGTTCTGTGGGGCGGGTTGGTCTTGAGCCTGCTAATAGCTGGAAAGTAGATCATGAGCTGCTTGAAGAATGTTTGGGATAGGCATACTACGATCCTGAAAGATAAGTTGGTTCCTATCCTTCCACATACCCCACATGACAAGAAGGACACGTTCAAGCAGGGGCCATCCATGTGCATGAACAACCTGGTAGAGCCATTCACCAATAGAAGCAGAGGCTAGAGGAGGCAATTGAGAATAGAAGGGGCATTGATCCCAAACCTGCTGAGCCACGGACAGTCCAAGAATAAATGCTTCGAACATTCAATGCCGACTTGGCATCTAGGGCAACAAGTCGGTATAGGAATATGGCGAGAAAACAGGTTTGCTCGAACATGTAATATATTAGTGTATAGCTTCCAGGCAAAGGACCTGATCTTAGGTGGGATGCTCATTCTCCATAAAGCACGCCGCCAAGATTTCCATGATGCATCAGTACCTTCCTCCCAGCTCCTAATCTGAGGATCTAAGGTTCGAAGCGCAACCTGATAACTTGTCTTCACAAAGTACTCACCAATATTAGTATAAAACCAAGCTAGCTCATCATGTTGATTTCCAGGAACAAGAGGGATGGTTTTAATTAATGTTGCCTCTTCAGCATTAAAGATTGAATCCACAAGTGTACGATCCCTATCCCCAGTAAGTGGATCAAAGAGTGAATCCACCATAGCCGATACAGGTAGAGAGGAAACTGGGGATTCAACCCGGAATCTGCTGTCCCGTGGAATCCACGGATCATGCCAAATCTGAATCCCCCTTCCATTGCCCACAGAAAAACATAGCCCCTTCGCAAGGGTAGAGCGAGCATTCCAAATGCTCCGCCAAGTATAGCTTGGTTGGTATCCGAGAGTAGCATCTAGGAAAGAGGATGATGGGTAATACCGAGCCTTTAGGATGCGAGCCAGTAAACTCTGATCATCACGGATAAGGTAAAAGCCTTGTTTTTCCAAGAAGGCAATGTTAGTAACTTCAAAGATTCGGAAACCCATTCCCCCAATAGACTTAGAGCAACATAACCTCTCCCATGCCAATCAGTGTGCACTCCGACGTCCGTCTCGCTGCCCACACCAAAATTTACGAACAAGGCCACCTAGTTGAGTACAGATGGACTCCGACAATTGGAAGCAACTCATAAGATAATTAGGTATGGATTAAGCTATAGATTTAATGAAGATCTCCCGACCTGCATCAGTAAGGAATTGTTCCTTCCACTACCCCATCTTCTTCACTACCCTATCATAAATGGCTTCGAAAATTAATCTCTTGGACTGGCCAATAAGAGCTGGTAAACCCAAGTACTTGTCTAAGGTATCTACTGCCTTCACTCCCAAATCCCCTTGGATGTTAAATTGTGTCTCTTCTGGCACATTACAGCTAACAAATACCTCAGACTTCTCTAGAATAATTTTCTGCCCGGAGGCAGCTTCATAGCAGGAGAGAATGGAAGAAATAATCCCTGCCTCCCTTCTATTAGCACGGGCAAAAAGAATGTTGTCATTGGCAAAAAATAAATGTGGAACTTGCGGTGTAGTTCGGCATACCTGAACCCCATGGATGTTCCCTAACTCTACTGCGTGGTTAATAAGCTCGGATAGGCCTTCGTCACAAAATAGAAAGAGATATAGGGAGAGAGGATCCCCTTGTCGCAATTGTTAGAACCTATGTCTTCATGGTTCATTTATTACAGGTTTTGATAAATGACAAACCAAGATCATAACAAAGATGAAGCAAAAAGAAATCAAGCAAACAAGTACTCAACCAAAGTGATCAAGAATTCAAGTGAAGATATGATCAAGAGTTGAAGTGCAAAGAAAAGCAAGAGAAGTTAGGACCCATTTGTACAAGGTAAAACACTCAACTTCTCTTAGGCATTGGCTCAAACAAAACACATTTCAATCATACAATTCATAACCATGCTTTCAAACATAAAGTTGTGTTTTGAGTCTAAAACATCGATGTTCTGTCAACAAACATCGATGTTCTGTTTTTCAAGTTTTTCAAAATATTGGCAGTAGCTCTAAAACATCGATGTTGGATTATAAAACATCGATGTTCTTGTGACCGTTGGTCAAAACATCGATGTTTACAATCCAACATCGATGTTCATGAAAACTTGTCTTAGAAATAAAATTTTGCCGAAGCCAAAAAACATCGATGTTGGCCAATTAAACATCGATGTTTCACAAAACATCGATGTTTCATTTTCCAACATCGATGTTCTGGCATAGACCCTTTTTCATCATATTTTTGCGAAGCCAAAAAACATCGATGTTGAATTGAAGAACATCGATGTTGAGTATGAAAACATCGATGTTCTAAAATGCAACATCGATGTTCTACTAGCCGTTGGAACAATTATTTAAAAATGTTGGCTAAAACATCGATGTTTAGATGCAAAACATCGATGTTCTGCCGTTGTAGCAGACAACTTTTCAGCACCCACTATGTTTTGTTTAAGGCTGTTTTTGGGTGGATTTAAAACGGCTCTATAACTTTTCAAAGCTATAAATTGAGCATTTTTAGCTGTGTTTCAAAGCTAATCAACTCTCAACATTCAAGCATTCATTCCATACATTCATCAAAATCTTTATTGAGCCAATATCCTATTGAGGATTTGAGAGTTGCCTTTTAGAGCTTCATTTGTACACTCACATCTGCTCTTTGAGAGAGACCTCTTGTTTGAGTGATTATTGTGTTGTTATACACCTTGAGGGAGGTTAGTTCCCTTGGTTAGATTCATAAGAAGAGGGGTATATCTTCTTGTGTGAGAAGTCTTGAAGTGAGGTATCTTCAAGCAAGTGTGTAGGATTCTTGTGATTAGAATTCCTAGGCTGTAAACGGTTTGTTAAGCACCCGGAAGCTTAACGGTGGATAGTGAACTCTTCAAGTGTATCTTGAAGGACTGGATTAGCCACAAATTAGTTGTGTGTGAACCAGTATAAAAATCTCTTGTGTCCTTCTATTTTTCAATTCTGCACTTCATTTCCTGCAAAGTTTTTAATTTTCGGTCATAAGCTATTCACCCCCCCTCTAGCTTAAGTCTATTGCTTCTAACAGCAATCCCCGGGTGGGAAAGATATGTGGTTGAGGAACTTTGTTAACTAGGAGGGAGTAACTTACAGAGGTGACACAGCGCATAACCAACTGCACCCACTGGGGTGGAAAGCCCATTTTCATCATCACCGCTTGAAGAAAGGGCCACTCCACACGATCATAGGCCTTGCTCATGTCAAGCTTGAGTCTCAAAAACCCCCTTGAGCCCTTGCATCTATGCTTCATGTGATGAACTATCTTAAAGGATATAAGTGCATTATCAGTGATAAGTCGACCTGGGATAAAAGCACTCTGTTCTGAGCCAATAATCTCTGGAAGAATCTCCCTGAGCCGATTCGCCAATGTTTTTGTGATAAGTTTGAAGACCACATTGCACAAACTTACTGGCCGGAATTGACTGCGGAGTTCTACTTGATTAACCTTCGGGATTAGAGTCACAAGAGTGTAATTCAAACAAGAAGGATCTACCCCTTGATTGAGCACCTCTAACAACATACGAGACATATCATCACCCATCCATTTCCAGTACTTCTGAAAGAACAAAGGGGGAAAACCGTCTGGACCAGGGGCCTTGGAAGGGTGCATCAACATTAAAGAACTACAGACATCTTCCCTGGTATAAGGTTGACATAATCTGGCACACATTACTTCAGTAATCCGAGGTGAGATACAGTCACGTACATAATTCATATGATTTGAGCCTTCAGACTTAAATAAGCTGGAATAAAATGAGCAAAAAGCATCAGCTATTTCGGCCTGACTAGATACATACTCACCCGAAGCAAGTTTCAGCTTTATAATGGAATTGGTTTTCTTCCGTTGATTTGCTTTATGGAAAAAGTACTTGGTATGCTTGTCACCATCCTTCAGCCACAAGACCCGGGATTGTTGTGCCCACACGACTTCTTCCTTCCTGATAAGATCCCCAATCTCCTTGTTAAGCATACGCGATCAATGAACCACTGTCCGAGATTACTCACGTGAGTTCAGCTTAGCCAATTCCCGCCGTTTTTTGAATAAGCTGACGAGTGATATTCCCAAAAGCACCACTACTCCATTTGCCCAGCATGTCACTACATTTGCTAGTTTTAAAATGTCCATAGAAGTAGCACCCTGGTTACCCGACCAAGCTCCCTCAACAATATCATTACAGCCCGGCTCTTCCATCCACATGGCCTCGAACCGAAATATTTTACAGGGTGGAGAAAAAGTCACTAACCGTTGATCAAGAACAAGCTTCAAAGGGTTATGGTCGGACTTTTCTCGTGGGAGATGCTTCACTTGTTGATGGGGGAAAAATTGGATCCAAGAATCAGTGGCCACAAAACGATCCAAACGCTCCTCAATTGCATCCTCCCCCTCCCCACGGACCTAGGTAAACTCACAACCCAGAAATCCCAAGTCATGGAGTTGGCACGACGTTAACACATCCCGAAAAGCCTGCATAGAGGACATGCTACGAGTTGCCCCTCGCTTCTTCTCATTAAGATAAAGAATCTCATTAAAGTCACCCCGCATAACCAAGGAAGAGTGCTATGGGCTTATAGGGATTATAACAGATCCCATGACCTCCATTTTTCAGTTTTCTCCGGGCACCATAAAACCCAGTAAATTGCCACTCAACATTACTGCCATCGACCCGAACAAAAACATCCAAGTGATGTAAGCTATAAGATTACAGTGAAACCTGACATCCCTCACCCCATAGTAATGCCAAACCTCCACTCCGAGAATGACCATCACCCTCACAATCTTTCACAATCATCCCATCCCACCGAAGTCGTCGTTGTATATTTTCCATCTCTCTCAGTTTTAACCTAGTTTCTGAAAAGAAAACTAGGAGAGGATTTTCAAGGTGAACAAGCTTGCATAATAGGGAGACTGCACGTGGATCCCCTAAACCACAGCAGTTCCAACAGAAGAGACTTATGGCGATCGGCGGGCTTACGTGGCAACCTCCGCTGTTATAAGATCGGTAGCATCATGCACAGCCAACATCTCCTTCAATCTCTTACCACCATCCAACCTGCTCAAATCCACCATGTTTGAGCTAGTTAGATCCCCTCTACGTTTCAACATCTTTGGGTTACTGGACCCAGCGCTCATGGTATCCCCAATCCGAGCTCTTCGCTTCCAATTCTTACTAGAGACAATAGAAGGATTTAGTGACCGAGTTATGATTGGGGCAGATTGAGGCAAGCCATCAGCTAATCCCCTCTGTATGGAACCACGTCCTGTCTCTTCAGACCCATGATCAGCATTGTCCCCGCCAACGGCATTGTCCTGGTCGTCCTGCTCCAAACCAATTAAAACCGGGGAACTATCCGACACCTTGGCCCTAGGTAAAACAGGCCCAGAAGAAGTGTGGCGTAGACTTGACGAGACAATTGCATTCAATCAAGAGGTCCGGATCAATACACCCAGGCCGCGAAGAGCCATGTACACCCTCGTTTTTTTACACCTCATCCCGACAAGCAGTTGTACGTAATGGGGATAGTCCAATCGAGCGGACACCAAGCACAACATTAGAGACTTCCACATCCTCCTGCACCTCACACTGCACCGCCTTCCTACTCTCACCCTGACCAGTATTCTTATAAGAGCAAGGAGCCACAACGTTATCATCATACAACGGCCGAGAGGTAACAGATCGAGTAGGAGAATGGCCACGGTGATTAGGGAACATATTCTCCGATGATGATCCTCGGGGCTTGAAGACCAACCGACGTGCAACTGCTTTGCCAACCGCCTCCCTCTTGTCTAGGAGCAGGCAATTTCTTAAGGGATGTGCGAAGCCATTCGCCATAAGGGGTATCAGTTAAGTCTAGTTCCTCATCATCTCCAGCAGCACAATCCTTGTCAACATGCCCTAGGCATCCCCAATAAAAACAGGACATAGGCAAGCACTCGTATTTGAAAAACACCCACATGGGCTTCCCGTCCTTACTAGCCATAAGAGATCCACGAACAAGAGGCTTGCGTACATCAAAGAGAATCCGAAACCGCATATATTTCCCACGCTTCATGTTACAGTTCGGTTCCAGACCCTGGAAATCTCCTATCTTCCTTGCCAAGCCGCCACCATCTTTTTCGATCGACTATTGAACGGAATATCATACACTCGGGCCCATAACGGCATAAAGAAGAGTTGGAGCGAGGAGGGCTGCTCATTACCCGTTAATTCACGGATGAGAATCACCTGATTATCAAAAGTCCAAGGTTCTTGATCTAAAACTCTCTGCTTATCACGCCAATTGAAAAATTGGAACACAAATAAGTTCCTCTCTAACTGTGAAACCTCCACCCCATGCACCGGACGCCAAACTTGTTTCATACTGCTCATGAAGGCCCAAACATTGAAAGGCCTTTCCGTCCACAGTATGGCCACCAGGCAAAGAGTAGCCGATAGGTCATCCTCAATAGCCTCCTCCTCCTCAACCACTACCACATCTGATTCGGTCAACATCGGATCCGGGGAAAGAAACGGCAGCTTCCCACCTTGCTGCGAACCCATAGTTGCCGAGCCTAAATCCAAGAACACACACCACCCTCCCACAGGAACAAATCGACAGAGGAAAAGAAGAAGAAAGAAACAATCAAGAAGAAAAAACCTCAGGATAGACCTGAGGAGAAAATCTAGTACAAGGAGAAAACCCTAGAAAGGGAGGAAACCCCAAAAGGGAGAGAGATTCGAAAAAACGAGAGAGAACTCGAAAAACCGGGAGTTAACGATTAGTTAAATCTAGGCGATTATTGGCATATGGTCTTTTAATTTGCCTATAACCCACAAGAGTTAAGTGCAACTCCAAATAAACAATAAAATAATAAAATCAGTGATTTTAAAAATTTTGACTTTCACCTAAAGTTAAGTATTATGTAATCAACCCAACTATCAACCTAAATGTTTTAGCAAATTTTAATATCTTAGAATATTCCTCTCCTCTTTTGCTTGCTAAAAAGACATTATCGACCAATACTACCTATATTGTAGTGATCTCTGATTTGTATTTGATTTCGAGCCATGGGTTCTATTCTATCGGTGGACAGCTAGCCTAAACTATAATTTGTTTGGAAATTATAGAGGAAGAGAATAAAAGGTTGGAGAATAGTGGCGACATTAAAAATTTAATTTATTTGTTTGTATAAGTTCATTGAATGTCTCTGGCGATACAAATAGGTAGAAATGGGAAGGGGGAATTTTTTAAAAAATAAATTATGACTTTCAAAAAAATAATTTACTTATAAAGTAGGACCATATTATCTATTGGTAAATATTATCCTCTTTCCCCCACCATTCCCTGTGACGAACTTATCCAAATAAGGTAGGGTTAAATTTCCAATATTGCGGTTGTTCTCCTTCCTCCCTTCTTCCCTGTAGTGTAGGCTGTAGCCAGCCACACAAAGAAAATAAAAGTTAAAAAATTTCCTTTCTCTCCATTTAAATTTTTTCCCAACCAAAATTAAAATTAAACTTTCCCACTATATTTCTCCCCTTTCCTCCTTTTTCTTGATCCCTAGAAAAAGTGAGTCAACCCATCAGTCATCCAAGCAGTAGTAGAGTCGATTCAAGTGTGTTGCTGTGAGTAAAAAGGCAGGATTTTTTTTTTTTTAAAAAAAAAGCTATAGCATGGCAGAGAAGCAAAAATGCCAAATTCCTAAAGTCAAGCTTGGAACTCAAGGACTTGAGGTACTATCTTCTTGAATTAACCAAACCTTGGATTTCTACATGGTGGAAAGTAAAAGAAAAAAGGAAAATAATCGCATAGAATTGTTTCCAAATTTTACTTTTTGTCTGGGCGATTGTTTCCAAATATATTTCAGGTGTCAAGGCTTGGTTTTGGTTGTTTTGGGCTGACTGGGACGTACAATGATCCCCTCCCTGAGGAGGTTGGCATTTCAATCATCAAGGAAGCTTTTAATCGAGGGTTTACTTTCTTTGATACAGCAGATGTCTATGGACCTCACACTAATGAGCTCCTCCTAGGCAAGGTACGTACTCAGTACTGTGCTTACTTACAACTGTTACTGTTGAACAAACCTTATCCTACATATATTCTTGGTCTTTTCAGGCTTTCAAGACTGTCACTTGAGCTACAAACTCAATAGTTTTCATGCTTCAACTAAATTATAACTAACATCTACATTAAGTGTGCATTCCAGTCCGACAAAATACTAGGAAAATTGTTTCAAGACCAAACAGATAAAAGGACATTCTTTTCGTCTTCATATCCTTAATTAATTTGCTTCTACAGTAGATTTGAGTTCAGATTTAAAAACTGAGGTAAAAAATTTCTGTAGGCAATGAAGCAGTTGCCCAGAGAAAAGATCCAGTTGGCCACAAAATTTGGAATAGTTAATTTTGTTCTTGATCCCAAGAAGTGTACGTTCAATGGTAGCCCTGAATACGTACGGGCATGTTGTGAGGCTAGCCTTAAGCGTCTCGATGTGGATTACATTGATCTCTATTATCAGCACCGGGTTGACACTATCACTCCCATTGAGGACACTGTAAGTCTTTAGTACTTTTTGTTGCTTCAAATTTTGATGTCATTATGTATACTTTTTGCTTTTCTTTCTTGTGGTTCTTTAGCTTTAAAGTACTGTTGTTTTGGCACTGGTAGATGGGGGAGCTTAAAAGGTTGGTGGAAGAGGGAAAAATTAAGTACATTGGGCTATCTGAAGCAAGTCCAGACACAATAAGAAGAGCTCATGCAGTCCATCCTGTTACTGCAGTTCAAATGGAATGGTCTCTCTGGTCTCGTGACATTGAAGAAGAAATAATCCCACTTTGCAGGTAACTAATGAAGTTTTATCACATTCCAAATACTTGATAAGCTTTTGTAGTTTATCCATCTGACAGTGCTTGTAAAATGCTTGCTATTCATAAGCCAAAAGACTTATTCTTTTTTATTAAGTTTAGCTTGAAGTTCCCATTTCCAGCTTTTGACTATGCATATATTCATATCTGAGATGTTACCGAGAACCATTGATATCCAAATCATGCAGGGAACTTGGGATTGCAGTGGTTGCTTATAGCCCACTTGGTCGTGGATTTTTTGGTGGCAGGGGAATTGTGGATAGTGTGCCTGCAAATTCTTCTCTGGTAAGGAAACAGTAAGTGACTATTCTTTTTCCTTAAGATTATGTTGTTGCTTCAAGTTTAAAAAAAAAATTCCTAAAATGGGATTTTGCTTCAAAGTTACATGTAGTACTTGTAGACTCTACAAGTAATATTGCATGTTTGCGAAGGTATTTCTTAACTTCTCCTGAGGCAGAAATCATGGCCTAGATTCAATGATGAAAATTTCGAAAAGAACAAGATCTTTTACACTAGGATTGAAAAGTTGGCCAATAAGCATGGATGTACTCCAGCTCAGCTTGCCCTTGCTTGGGTTCTCAATCAAGGAGAGGATGTGATTCCCATTCCAGGTGAGTGAGCTCTTTGTTTTGGTTTACGCTTTTGAGCTCTGCTAAATGGATTACATGATTAACACAATTCCCCGGAATGACCACTTTCGGCTCTTGGATTTCTACAGGGACTACTAAGATCAGAAACCCCGAAGATAACGTGGCTTCGCTGCAAGTGATGCTGACACCAGACGACATGAAGGAGATTTGTGATGCTGTGCCTGTCCATGAAGTAGCTGGACATAGAAGTTTTAAACCCGAAGGAACATGTGAGTTTGCTGATACTGCAGCCAAAAGTTAATGACTTCTCTTTGTAAAATTATTCGTAAATCCCATCTTAAATTATTTCAACTACTAAATATGGTAGTAAACTGCAATGAAACAATCATAATCCAGTAATTCAACTGCTGTCCTGTACTGAACTGCTTCTTTTGCCTCTTCACAAACCTCACAGGTGCTGCTCATCAAATTCCCTCTCTTCCTCGAAATGGATTTGACCAAAAGTATCTTATAGGCCAATCTTCCACAAAAATTAAAAGACAAAAAAGAAGAAAGAAATGTTAGCATTTTGAGGAATACCATATCAGAGGCCAGATTTTGGCTTGTTCCTGACCTCACTGGATTAAAACTATTTCGTAAAATTATATTGTTTTGGCCTTGGATTTGCACTCGCAGGTTGGAATCCTAATTAAGGGCAAATGGCGTTATTTGCACACGCAGATGCAGTGCACTCTGTCAAAATAATGATAAATATACCAGGTTCAATATATGGGTAGATATTTTCTTTTTTGTATGTGCTTCACAAACAAGTGGCATTTCTTCTATGAGACATGAGCATGCGTCATTTGATAGATTATCATATCCAATCCAACAACTTGACTGCATGTTTAGTGTCAGCACAGCACCGACATCACATGGTGTCTCCATTCCCTATATACTCTCCATAATATACATATATATGTCTGAGCTCTTTGCGTCCCTGTTTTAGTTCATTACTTGCACATTAACATTCACATCTGCATCAAGTAGCCAGCAACAGAACAAGGAAATATGCCAGGGGAGCAGAAACTTGTTGTACCAAGAGTGAAACTGGGTAACCAAGGTTTAGAGGTAAGCACATCCCCAATGCATTTGCTGCATACAGTTAGAAATGTCTTATCTGTTTTGCTTGTTGATTCTAATAAAGTAGATTATATATATCCTTAGTGCCTACCTTTAAACATTTGAACTTTGGAATGGGGATGTAACCCACATGCTCCTCCAGTAACTTCTTCCGGCAGGTATGGAATACCGGGATGGGGTCCAATTCTAGAAATCAACCTCATTTTTTTTCTGACTAGATATTTGATCATCTAAGCCATGTTTCGTTCATGTTTGCAAGAATGTCCAGATTTGCGAAGCAAAATGATGTCCTCAATCACTGTGCAGAGGGTGCAACGTTTGTCGGCTGGATCAAAGCCAACAAACTTTTCCTAAAAGGGGCTGTAGTGTTCATTTTCCTTACCATTTTCCTGCATGATTAATTTTTTCAGGTCTCTAAGTTAGGCTTTGGATGTATGGGGCTTACTGGGATATACAACGATCCAGTCCCTGATGAGGTGGGCATTTCAATCATAAAGGAAGCATTCAATAAAGGAATCACATTCTTTGATACATCTGATGCTTATGGACCTCAAACCAATGAAATCCTGGTTGGCAAGGTGTGTGTTAAATTACTTGTAGCCTGTACAAATGTAGGTTCTTTTTATCTCAATCCTTGTTTAGAACTCAACAGGTTAAGCATCAAGCTACAAACAAGGCCACTTAATAAGGACTAGCTAGAGGCTAGCCATAATGTTGAAAAACCATATACATGCAACAAATATTATCGAGAAGTGAGTTTCATTTATGTATTAGGTGATATTAGAGTCAATAACTGCAAATACATTCACCTTGCAGGCATTGAAGCAATTGCCTAGAGAACAAATCCAGTTGACCACAAAGTTTGGCATAGTTGTGAAGGGTCCTACTTTTCAAGGTGCTACGTTCAATGGCCATCCAGAGTATGTTCGCAGTTGCTGTGAGGCAAGCCTAAAGCGTCTTGGTGTGGAGTATATTGATCTTTACTATCAACATCGAGTTGACACTTCATTACCAATAGAAGAGACTGTATGTCCAGAATTTTTGCCCTTCTTTGAAAAATCTAAAATTTTTTGTATCATAATTGAATTTTATCGAAACTTCTAATCCGATTACTTTAATGTTGATAGATGGGAGAGCTTAAGAAGTTAGTAGAAGAGGGAAAAGTGAAGTACATAGGTTTGTCTGAAGCGAGTGCTGATACAATAAGGAGAGCCCATGCTGTTCATCCCATATCTGCAGTTCAAATTGAATGGTCTCTCTGGTCTCGTGACATTGAGGAAGAAATAGTCCCACTTTGCAGGTACTTCATCCAATTAATAAGCTAAGCTTTTGTTTCTTTTCCAGTTTCGCATTTTTTTTTTCCATAGCAGAGGTTATTTTTTTCTCGAAAAAACAACTGCTGCTGTTATTCTGGTTTCAAAGTGCAATGAGTTATTGCAAACATGCAGGGACCTTGGGATTGGTATAGTTCCATATAGTCCTCTTGGTCGTGGATTTTTTGCTGGTAGAGCGGTTGTGGAAAGTTTGCCCCCAGATGCTGTGCTGGTATGAATCTTAATCCCAGCTCAAAAGTTTATATATGTACTTTAACATCAAGCATTCTATGCTGTTTGTTTGTAGAAAAAGAAAGTTACACAGTGTTGATTGTTAAAAATGAAATATAAAGAATTGTAACTGATGACCAATATTTATGTGGCATATTAGCGAACTTATCCGAGGTTTGCAGAAGAGAACATGGAGAGGAACAAGGTGTTTTACACTAGAATAGAACGCCTGGCCAAGAAACGTGGTTGCACTCCTGCTCAGCTTGCCCTGGCATGGGTTCTGCATCAGGGAGACGATGTTGCTCCCATCCCTGGTGGGTCTACTTGCTCTTTAGTTTATGTTCTCTACAATTATTAGTTCTTGTTTTTTCTTAAAAAGGAATCTGCAATTAGTTTATCATATCAGATTCTGTTTTAAATGTATTTAGGTACAACTAAGATTAAAAATCTGGGCAACAACATTGGATCGCTGCAACTTAAGCTCTCGGAAGATGATCTAAAGGAGATCTCTGATGCTGTTCCTGAGAATGAAGTTGCTGGAGTTAGGAATCCTCTTGTCCATGCTACGTGGCAGTTTGCAGATACACCACCACCTAGATACAGTCAAGCTTGAACAAAATATTCCAGTCTGTCAAGATCTTTGTTTCATGAGATGGGTTCCATATTCAACCAGCTCTTGGCTGAAACTGTAATAAAGCAGCTCTTTAGTTGCAAGTTGCAACCAAAAATAAAAGGTCTCAGGTGGTCATTGTGGTATGTGTTTGGTATCGAACCAGTCAAATAAGAATTGGGCCAAGCCAATCATAGGTTTCGAGTTCGTGGTAGCCTATAAAACCAAGAAGAAAACAATATATAGGACTAATGGGTCCATTCTATGTCACAAATTCTTGCAAGACCCTCCACAAGTTTACACCATTCAATTTTTATCTTTTTGGCACGAAAAAAGTTAATTGTTTTCCCATTTCCGCTATAGGGTTGTTAATAGTCAATGTATTGATAGTGATGAACTAAAATATTAAAAACATTTCTCGATTGTCTTAAAAATGTACATAAGTATTCTCCTAATCACTCTCAATCCTATCACTGAAATACTCCGTCAGTCCCTCAATACAACTCGTTTTAGGTTTTGTATTTTGTTTCACAATATAAGTAGTTTTAAAATTTCAAAAAGCATTAAATTAACTTTTTCTATTTTTATCCTTGTATTAAATTAGTTGTTTTAGGCTTTGTATTTTCCTTAAATTTTGTTGTTGGGATAATAGAAAGTGAGACGTCCCGATCCATATTTACCAGTCTCAGTAAACACGTGCCGGAACTATACAACATTAAATACAACACAAAACACGGCCTAATGGCCCAAAGATAATATCAATGATTATCAGTGAAACCGGCCCAACAGCCCAATGTCACATCATAAGCATTAGAAATCTGGCCCTTCGGCACAACATCAAAACACGTCGCCGACCTCGGGGACATCAACAATAGCACAGCGGAATTCTCAATATCTACATAAACAAAATTTGATGCAAACTAATGGATCCGAGTCCTGACGAGGGTATGCCATAGCCGCCGGAATGCATCGTACCTGAACCACAAATAACTCAACCTACGGGATGAAACCTTGCAGGCGAGGGGTGAGTCCGAAACGCTCACCGATACAATGAAGTACAATCATGGATAAACATAAATATGCAGCGACTATAAAACTCAAGGAAGAAAAACAGGCAACAACAGCCACAACATACCAAACCAAAGACTCGACCCAAACAAACCAAAGACTTTATTATTATTCCAATTTTATCTTCCGAGCCCCGTCACGGATAAGCTAGGATCGTACCAGGTTATCAACTTGTTCCAAGTGCCAGATCAAAAAGAACCCGGGATCAATATCCCAATAACAAATCTGAGGGATCAACATCCCAATCAACCGGCATCAACATGCCCTCACAAGTAACCCAGATCATGGCCACCACAAAACAGTCTCAAACCATCCGGTCGTACCTCTACTTACCACGTGACAATTAAGTCATATCCATTCCAAAACCAAATCACAGGAATCAACATCCCAAACCCAAAACCAAAAGACACGACTCACTCATTATCTTTTCCAATTTTAATATCCGGGCCCGTCACGGAACAAGCTAGGGTCGTACCAGGTTATCAACTATTCCAGGTGCCAGGCCAAAACGAAACCCAGGATCAGCATCCCAATAAACCAAACCGATCCGGGATCAACATCCCAATAATCAAACCAAACCGGAATCAACATCCCCAAACCAAGAAACCGACCATGGCCACCACAGAACTAGCCTCTAACCATCTAGTCGTACCACTACTTTCCACGTGACAATAAAATCATCATCTCAAATCAACTTTCAATTTCCCTTTTTCTTTTTCCCAATTATCCAATTTAACCTCAGTTAACAGACCAATCCTCTGTTAACAACCAACATCAACAACCATACAATAACCATGGATAGCAATAACAATCAACTCAACAGTTCAATCAAGCAATCAGAGGCAATTCCGATTAGCCAACCACAATACAATCTAACAACAACAACAACAACAATAACCATAGAAGCCAAATAACCAACACAATTCCATATCATCAAATATCCAACAACAATATATATTTCAGCACCCAACTATTCAATCAACAACAAAGCACATTCAACTATCAAGAACACACAACAGTATTATAGGTAACATATCAAGGGTTATCCATCCTCGCCTTAGCCGATTATCAATTATGGAATTGCCCAACAGATTCCAAGTCCGGTTCCTCAGGTAACTGCTCGTTATGAACTTCTATATAACAAATAATAAATATGCTCACATAAGATGCACAGTAATTGATATGCCATAATACGTTGCATTTTCTTTATCATCATCATTTACCGTTATTAATCCTTTTCCGAAAATAATATATCGTACTTATATCCGAACATTATTCTGGTATACCATTTCCAAAATTATCCCCGTCAAATTATTTATTATCATATCATATATTCTTTTCCATAAGATAAAAAAAAAAGTATCACCATAATAAATACTTATCAAATTATATGTATCAGAAAATATTTTCATATAATAAATTATATCATTTTATCTTAATTCTCAAAATTATGTTATATTCTTTATTTTTCTAGCAACATAAATTAAATATAAATATATAAATATTTATATATATATCCAAAAAATTATTATTTGTCAAAAATATATATTAAGGTAAGCATATGCTATATGTATTCTTTTTCCAGAAAATATAATCATATAAACATATTTTCTAAAAATAAATATAGGTATGCATATTTATTTTCTAAAGATAAAATACATCCCCAAACAATTATATTATCAACATAATAATCTATTTCCAGAAATATTACTTATGTATACCATATATATATATATTCAGAAAATATATTTTTTTATTTTTATTTAATTTTTACAGATTATAACCATATATATATATGTTTTTTTTTAAAAAAAACAAAAATCAGACTGGGCCATGAATAGTGCTGGCCCAGACCAAGGCAGCACGCCCAGACTTGGCCCAACACCCAACCGGCCCGCGAGACCCAACCCACAAGCGTCTGGGTCGATCCGCCCGTCACTCCCGAGAAATGGGTCGCTCACCTTGAGTTGCAGCGGCGGGCGACGACGGCGAGAGCGGCAGCAACGGTGCAGGCGTCGCGAGACGAGGGTGACGCTGTTGGTACTGGTGGCTGCAGGTGGCGGTGCTAGGCGCGGCGGCAGCAAGACGGGAAGGCGGATCCGTGGGTCAGCCGTCGGGTCAACGCCTCTTGGCTGTGCGTCAGACAGCGGAAACGAGCGGGGGAGGTGGCGACAGGTCGGCAACATCACGGCGAGCAGGCTGGTGGCGACGGTGAGACGAGCAGCAGCGCGGATCGTCTCCTCGTGAACAGTAACCGGGTGGAGGAGGAAGGTGGCAACTGTTTGTTTTTTTTTTCTTATTTTCAGTATTTTCTTTTCTTTCTATTTTTCTTCCGTCTTTTTTGTTTTATTTTCCGTTTCTTGTTTTTTTCTTTTTTTTTTT
Source organism: Turnera subulata (assembly GCA_028386065.3). Lineage (NCBI taxonomy): Eukaryota > Viridiplantae > Streptophyta > Magnoliopsida > Malpighiales > Passifloraceae > Turnera > Turnera subulata. The sequence continues at coordinate 34,308 of JAKUCV010004296.1, forward strand.
CTCTCTTCCTTTCTTTTTTCAGTTTTCTGTGTTTTTTTTTTTCCGTCTTTCTTTTTCTTTTCCTTTTTCTCTTTTTTTTCTCCTCTCTTCTTTTGTCTCTTTTCTTCCTCTTTTCTTCTTCTCTTTTTCTTCTCCTCTCCACCTGCTTTATAGTGGTGTGTCGGCCGCCTGCATAATTGAGCCTTAATTATGCAGGTTTGGCTGCATATGGGGCGAGTCCGGTCCGGATCAGATAATAACTAATGTACCTCCTTAGTTATATTTCCGGTCTGCTCCGTCGCAGTTAACCTGATTTTTCTGACGATTCCGAGACCCGAAAAATACCAATTTTTGTCCGTAAAATCCACGGAAAAATCCTGAGTGCAGAAAAAATATCACTATATAAAGACTTCTACAGTCCCGGTAAAAATACCAAATTTTTACCCGGGCTGTTACATTCTACCCACCTCAAAAAGAATTTCGTCCTCAAAATTCTGTCTTATCCTTGGGTCTTACCACGATAAGCTTCTGATACACTCTTCCAGCTGTCCGAACTCAACACGATATCCCGTTTACCCTTACGCGTCTATGGCTCCCTTATAGAAACCAAACCTCAAAACCTGGCAAACTCACTCTCTGCCATGGACTCACCAATAAGAACTCGAACTACCTCTGACCTAGAGGAGTTAAGTTATACTGGTGGTGTTAATCCCTTTACAGACTCCGATGAAGAACCTCCAAAGAAACGCTTCAAGACGAACATCATCGGTCTGGAAGAACATATGGTCGTCTCCAGAAGACGGCCAAAGGAACCTGCCGGCAAGGAGGAGCCTTCCGGTCGCAAGGATGCTGATGATAGGAAGGGCAAAGGAACTGCTCCTAACGATACATCGCTGCAGACATTGAAGCATCTGAACACTTCACTGACGAAGAACAACATGGCGGTGATGCACATCGAACAGGCGTGTATGGGACTCTCCTCTCAGATCGAGAACATACAAAAACTTGTAAAAGATCTAGAGAAGCAAGTAACTCCATAGGGTACTCCTTCTCTATTGTAAAACATTATGATAAATAAAATAAGCTGTTCTTTTCAAACAAAACTCTTTTTAAAAATATGAAAACATAGCAGAAAAGCAAGCATTTTAAGGCAAACAAAAACCAACAAGAGGAAATAAAACCAAGCATAAAGAAGTTAAAACAAAACATGTTTCCTTGTCCATCGCTCTAGATCGGTCGTATAGGTCCTCGAACTAGAGAAATGCAACTCGCATAACTGACGGAGATGTCGGTTCTTGTTGTGAAAAGACGTCCGTTAACTCGCAAGGTGATGATCACGAGCACGTCCTGTGTCCCTCGAAAGAAACGATATCCACCTGTCCACAAGCCAAAAACATCTTCCAGATATCGTATCCCTCCATGATGTCCAAATAGGTGCAACGTGTCACACATACACTCTACCCGAGGTATGGTTCCATCAATCTAGCCACAGCGGTTACGGATGCATGTGATAAAAGATGCCGAAAAAAGCCATAAAAAGAGTAAAGCAAGGTAGCCAAACGTAAAAGAAAAAGGTAAGATGAAAACGAGCTGAAAAACACTTGCGTTTGTAGCCCAAAAACATATAAAGCGATGAAGCAATAATTCAATCAGTGGAAAAATTTTCAAAAAGCAAAACCTTGAAGATCGTAAATGGTTTGGAGTTTTGTGAAAAGAATCCACTTTTTCTATCACCGAGAAATATTTTGAGTTTTTTTTCCTTCCTTTTTTCCTTCCTTTCTTTCTTTCCTTTTTTTTTCTTTTTTTCTTTTTCTTTTTCCTTCTTTTTTTTTTTTTTTTTTTTTTTTTTTTTTTTTTTTTTTTTTTTTCCTTTCCTTTCCTTTTCTTTTCTATTTCTTTTTTTTTTCTTCTTCTCTTTTTTTTTTGAAAACAAGTGGGGTCAATACTTTGAAAAATAGGTGATCATATTTCTATAAAAGGCAATGCAGTGGAAAGCAAATAACCCAAAAAGCATTTGAGAGAAAAAAAAAACGTTGAGAAAAAAAAAAACTCACAAAAGCATCGAGAGATAATGCCTGCTCCATGATCTGTCTTCTTCGTCGAGGGTGCCTCCCTCGAAAGAAGGAATCGGTTGGCCTACAGCCTGATCAACGAACGTCCAGAGGAACTACCGAACGAGCTCGGCAGGATGCCTCGTCCGGTCTTCGTCGACGAACTCTACTCCTCTAGGTTCTTTGTCACTCCTATGGAAGAGACGTTCTTCCTAGAGGACCAAAGTACTATAAGAACCTCCTTTTATGGCTCGGCCAATTCCGTCATGTTTTTCATTTCTGAAAGACTTCAAGAATTCAACCTAGAGCCTACTCGCCAATTCCTGGACCAAGGTACCTACTACCAGTTTTCAATGACTGCCCAGAGAGTGCCCAGAGTAACTCGGTTACCACCAACTTGGCCAAAGGCCCGTCTACTGGTTTGGAACTGCAGAGGGATCGCTAGGCATTCTCAGGAGTTTGTGCGTACCTTGAGAGATCTGAAGAACCAGTACAAGCCCAACATGGTTCTGCTCAGGGAGACCCAGTTGCAATGTGATAACCCGTATAATTGAGACTGAAAGTGTTTGCTTGATGAAGGAAAAATGCTGGAATGAGAGTTGGTCTCAATAGGTCCTAGTTGGCTAGACATTGGCTTAGTTAGTCAGTAACTGGTACGGGAGGATTAATTAACGGGTGATTAGTCTTAATCACTGATTAGTGTGCACTAAGTTCTTGGGGAAAACTAATTGAGGATTAAGTAAAACCTGAGTCTGTGGTGAGCTGGCTGAGTATGCTGAATGGGAAGACAAGTTGTAGAGGAAAGAAACCAAGAAGTGGAGAGTTGCATGTGCTAGGTGTCAGCATCTAATCAAAAGCAGGCAGGAGGTGGAGAGCTGCCTGGGCAGGTGGTAGATCCTGGTAGAAAAGGCAACAAGTGGCTGCCTAGTCACCTGTTAGCCTTAGCCATACCTGCCTAAGCAAGCACTCCAACCCTCATTTCTGTCAAAAACGTTAGAGACACAGGGAGAGGAGATACTCAGCCATCCTCCAGGTTTTCTCAAGTAGCTAGCACACAAAGGAAGGGGGTAAGTGATTTGGGTTGGAATTCTTAAGGGTTTTTGCATTATTTGGCTTGCTTGGTGTGCTATTGGCTTGGACAGTGCACCAATTCGATTTTGTGAGGAGTATGTGATTTTATTGTTGGATGTTGGCTTGAGGATGGACAGTATGTAGGTTGGAGGCATTGGCTGGTGGAATTGAAGCACAATTGACCTGCAGGAGGCCAATTGGTGTGCCTGGTGCACAAAATTGCACCTGTTGGTGGTCAATTGGTCCTTCTAGTGCTTAATTGGCCTGGACATGAGAACCTGAAGGCTTGTAGTTCTAACAAGTGCTTGAGTAATTATGCTATTGCACATGGTTAGGGCAGATGGCTGGTGTTGGCGCGTCAATATATGCATTGGTGCCAACCGATTGGCTTAACTAGGCTAATGAGTGTGTAGGCTAACCTGCTAGAGCTTCTATTTCATGTATGTGTTGATGTGCTATATATTGATGTATGCTTATGTGTGGCAGGTGCTAAAACCCAAAAAGCGCCAAGAGAAGGTGAAGGGCCTAGTGAGGCCTAATTCTGTGTAAGTTGGGTTGTCATGCTTGTAATGGTTGATGAAGCTGCTTGTTGGTTAATAACCCAATTTGCTTGTTGATGGAATCTTTGGTGCAATATTGATGACGAGATGATGATGCCTTGGCTTATTGACGAGTCCGATATTTGGGTTGTGCATTTCATGCATTACATTTGCATCATAACACCGGCATAAGATGATATTGATGATGAACCTTGCAGTGCTCCTAGGCTGCTTGGTCTATGAGAAGGTGGTGGTGTTGTGCTTGGTGCCGTGTGTTGTTTTGGTAGCCAATCTGTTGTGCCTCGTACGTGGGGTTGTTGGCTAAGAAGTAACACCATTGACAAGGTTACCAGACCACGCAGGTAGGCCTAGTAGAACCCCACGATAGCTTACCCGTGGGCTGTGCACGGTGGATTGATGAGAAGCTGTTGGATGTTTTTGCTACTAGTGTGTATTATTGTTGTTGCTAGTTTGATCACCTTCTTATTGAGTCTGTGGACTCACCCTCCCTTCTTTCTACTCCCTTTCAGGGCAAGGAGTTGATCAACTTGGTGAGAGAAGGCTCGAGAAACTCGTTTGTTAGACGATGGGTACTTAGCCAAACCTGGTTCTAGCTAGACTATGTGTATATAAGAATAACTAGCGCAAGAACACAAGTAGTGCCCCAAATATGTAGTATGGAACCTATGTAATATAAGCTGGATGTTTAAGTACGGTTTTATAATTCGACTTTTGATGTTTCTGTTGATTATAGCTGCGCAATAATCATTTTGCCCGTTGGGCTAGCTTCTGCTCATCGTTGATGTAGGCCTTTGGGTGCCTTGTGTCATGCTAAGTGATGCGCGAGGCACCTGGCCAGTCACGTATGGACGGGGCGTGACAGTTATGGTAGTGGAGCAAGCTTAGCTTATGTTAAGGGGCTTAGGCTAAAAAGTAAACCTTAAGGTTGTTACCCATCATTAGAGACCGTGGGATGGTGAGAGTTGACTATTATGTGTTGGTTCTCTTGTACTTTGTGTGCAGGTAAGCCAACAAAAAGAAAGTTGGGAAAGGAAGTGTTCACTGGTGTCGTTGCCCCAGATGTGCAATCTGTTCAGGATGTCGAGGATACGGATGATGAGACTTATGTTCCGGGAGCTGAAAGTGATGAGTTGCCCAGCAAAGCAGAGCATACAAATGGTCCACAAGAGATGCCCTTAGAGGTGTTGAAGGCTGGTTGCATGGTGTGAACAGGGCAGTTGAAACTATGGCTGAGGTGATTGCTGCTGATCGGGACAGACGGCAGAACCCGACACCCCAAGTTCATAGTGGGGAATCTTCCCTTATGACATTTGTGAAACTTGACCCACCAACATTTTCTGGAGCTGAAAATTGAAGATCCACAACGATTCCTCGAGGATGTGTGGAAATGTTGCCAAGTGATGGAATGTATCGACCATCGAGTAGTTGCTCTTGCTGCCTTTCGGTTGAAAGGGGATGAAGCTAACAATTGGTATGATTCAAAAAAGAGGGAGAGAATGCCTGATGGTACTCCGTGGACTTGGACTAAGTTCCGTGCTACTTTTCTGGAGCGATTCCTGCCTGAGAGTGTCAGGGATCAGAGGGCAGTAGAATTTGAACTCTTAAAACAAGGGGATATGACAGTGGGAGAGTATGAATCCAAGTTCACAAATCTGTCCAAGTATGCCTTGCATATGATCCCAGATGAGCAGAGGAAGATTAAAAGGTTTATAGGTGGGCTGAAGGGTTACATATGTAACTTTTTAATGGCTATTCCATTCAGCTCCTATTTGAAGCAGTAGACAAAGCTCGGGCAATTGAAGTAAGGACTCAAATTGAAAGAGCTGAGGCAAGTGCCAAAAGGACAAGGCAAGACAATATTTAAAGTCAACAAAGCTTCTCTGTTGGTTCTGGCCAATTCCGAGGGCGTGGGAAGATAGGATTGTGGGTTAACTCACCTATAACTCGATTTAGGGCCAGTCCTAGTTACAGTGTCCCAAGCTTTAGTGGGAGTTCGATGAAACCTGTAGTCAGCCAGAATAAGGGAGCTCAGAATGTGCAAGTGAGACCCAACACGGTATGTTTTGCTTGTGGCCAGTTCGAGCACATATCGAGAGATTGTCCAGTGGGGCAGAATATATGTTATTCATGTGGGCAGACCGGGCATAGGGCTCGGGAGTGCCCTGTTGGGCAACCATCCATGGCATCCAGTGTGGCCTCACCACCACTTAGACCTCAACAGGCTGTTAGCCAGACCTCTTACCGAGGCAGGGGAGGTGCAGGACGAGGAGTTGCTGGTAGAGGCAATAGCTACCAATCGGGCCAGGGACAGGCTCGAGTGTTTTGCTTGACTAAGGAGGACGCGAAAGTCTCCAACAATGTTGTGACAGATGAGCGTGCTTATGTGGAAAAAGTATATCGTGAGTGTGATATTTGTGTGATGGATCACCATTTGCCCGCGGAACTATTGTTGTTGCCAATGGCGAATTTTGATGTAATACTGGGAATGGATTGGTTGTCTCGATATGGTGCACGGGTGGACTGTGCAAATAAAAGAGTAAAGTTTCAGCCTAGCGGAATTCATCTTCCAGGGAAAGTTTGTTTCTTCTCAACCCCAAATAATCTCTACCGTGAAGGTTGCTCGGGTGGCACGACAAACTGATTGCTTATATTTGGCATTGGTGCAAAGTGTAGGAAAGCTGAAAATTCCAATTGATCAAGTTCCTATTGTCAATGAATTTCTTGATGTATTCCCTGATGATTTGTCGGGATTACCACCGGAACGTGAGATTGAGTTTGGCATTGAGCTTATACCTGGGGCAGAACCTGTGTCAATCACACCCTATCGGATGGCCCCTACTGAATTGAAGGAGTTGAAGACTCAGCTGCAAAATTTGTTAGACAAGGGATTTATCAGGCCCAGTGTGTCTCCGTGGGAGCTCCAGTTCTGTTTGTTAAGAAGAAGGACGGCTCAATGAGAATATTGGTCGACTACAAGCAATTGAACAAACTGACAATTCGGAACAAATACCTATTGCCTCGCATCGATGACTTGTTTGATCAGTTGCAAGGGGCTAAGTACTTCTCAAAGATTGATCTGAGGTCAGGGTATCATTAGTTGAGAATCAAGGAGGAGGATGTGCGAATAACAGCCTTTCGAACAAGGTATGGACATTATGAATTCTTGGTGATGCCGTTTGGACTGACCAACGCACCAGCAGCATTCATGGATTTGATGAACGGAGTGTTCAAGCGGTATCTTGATAATTTCGTGATTGTGTTCATCGATAATGTGCTTGTTTACTCAAAGACCAAGGAGGAGCATGAAGAACACTTGAGAATTGTGCTGCAGATTTTATGGGAAGAGAAATCGTTTGCAAAATTCTCTAAGCGTGAGTTCTGGTTGGAGAAGGTGACATTCCTAGGCCATGTTATATCAGCGGAGGGCATTGAAGTAGACCCATAGAAAGTGGAAGTAATTGTGAAGTGGCCAAAGCCGACCAATGTGACGGAAGTACGGAGTTTCCTTGGACTGGCAGGATACTACCGACAGTTTGTTAAAGGCTTTTCATCAATTACTGCACCACTGTGTGGATTGACTCAAAAGAAGAAACCATTTGTATGGACTGATGCTTGTTAGGCTAGCTTCCAGGAGTTAAAGCATAGGCTCACAACAGCACCAATACTTACACTGCCTGAGGAAGACGGGGTGTACACTGTGTACTGTGATGCATCAAGAGTTGGATTGGGTTGTGTTTTAATGCAGGATGGTAAGGTAATTGCTTATGCATCCCAAAAACTCGAGAAGAATGAGGAGAACTACCCGGTGCATGATCTTGAGATGGCAGTAATAGTATTTGCTTTGAAAATTCGGAGGCATTACTTGTATGGAGAGCCTTGTGAAATTTATACAGACCATAAGAGCTTGAAGTACATAATGGAGCAGCGAGATTTGAATTTGAGGCAATGGAGATGGGTTGAAAGATTATGACTGTATCATCAAGTACCATCCTGGTAAAGCTAATGTTGTAGCTGATGCACTTAGCCGGAAATCTGTTGGTAGTTTGGCTCACTTGGGTGTGGTCAGAAGGCCTGCAGTTGGAGCTTGGCATGAGTTGCTGGACCAAGGCTTGCAATGTGGGGTAGCTGAATCAGGAGCATTGCTGGCACATTATCAAGTGCGATCTGTTCTAAATGATGATATTACAAAGGCCCAGAATGATGATGCTGAAACTAAACTATGGAAGGAAAAAGTGAGCCGAGGAGAGCAAGCTGGATTTGTAGTTACATATGATGGAATTCTCAGGAATGGCACAAGAATGTATGTTCCTGATGTTGGGGATCTCCGCAGTAGACTACTAAATGAAGCACATCAGACCCAATACACATTACATCCAGGTTCAACCAAGATGTACCGTGACCTCAAAACACATTATTGGTGGAACAACATGAAGAGGGACGTGGCTGATTACGTCACCAAATGCTTGATATGTCAACAGGTGAAGGGAGAACACCAAAAACCTCCAGGGTTACTTCAGCCTCTATCTGTCCCGGAATGGAAGTGGGAAAGAGTGACCATGGATTTTGTTAGCGATCGCCGCGGACTGCAGGTGGATACGATTCCATTTGGGTGATTGTTGACAGGTTAACCAAATCTGCTCATTTTCTTCCGGTGAAGACTACTTATGCTCATTTTCTTCCGGTGAAGACTACTTACAGTTTTGCCAAGCTAGCACAGGTTTACATTGATGGAATTATAAGGCTTCATGGTGTGCCTGTTTCGATAGTGTCTGATCGAGGCTCACAGTTTACATCGAGATTTTGGCGAAGCTTCCAGAATGCTATGGAAACACAACTCGACTTGAGTACTGCATTTCACCCGCAAATTGATGGGCAAAGTGAATGGGTAATACAAATTCTGGAAGACATGTTACGAGCTTGCGTGCTGAGTTATGGGGATAGTTGGAGTAAATACTTATCTTTGGTTGAATTTGCCTATAACAATAGCTACTAGTACAGTATTGGTATGGCTCCATATGAAGTGTTGTATGGTCGCAGGTGTCGAACACCGATCTGTTGGGATGAAGTTGGTGTCAGAAAACTGCTAGGTCTTGAGGTTGTGGAACTAACAGCTGAAAAAGTGAAAGTAGCCCGTGAAAATTTGGTTGTTGCTCAGAGTAGGCAAAAGTCTTATGCAGACAATAGAAGACGGAAATTGAAATTTTCTGTTGGGGACATGGTTTTTCTTAAAGTATCACCCACAAAAGGAGTACTATGATTCGAAAGAAACGGGAAACTAAGTCCTCGATATCTGGGTCTATTTGAGATACTTGAAAAGATCGGACCAATAGCATATCGTCTTGCATTGCCACCGAATTTATCGCAGATACACCCGGTGTTTCATGTGTCAATGCTAAGGAAATACTTGCAAGATCCCTCACATGTTCTAGCACCATAAGAGATTCAGTTTGGGGAGGAATTGACTTATAAAGGGCAACCAATTGAGAAAGTGGATAGACAAGTGCGCAGACTCCATAATAAGGAGGTAGTTTCTGTGAAAGTAGTTTGGGAAGATCCTTCAAGACGGGAGGTTACCTGGGAGTCTGAAAAAGAGATGTTGGATAAGTACCCACACCTATTCTCAGGTAAATTCGAGGACGAATTTTATATAAGTGGGAGATGATGTGATAACCCGTATAATAGAGACTGAAAGTATTTACTTGATGAAGGAAAAATGCTGGAATGAGAGTTGGTCTCAATAGGCCCTAGTTGGCTAGACATTGGCTTAGTTAGTCAGTAACTGGTACGGGTGGATTGATTAATGGGTGATTAGTCTTAATCACTGATTAGAGTGCGCTAAGTGCTTAGGGAAAACTAATTGAGGATTAAGTAAAACCTGAGTTTGTGGTGAGCTGGCTGAGTATGTTCACTGGGAAGACAAGCTCTAGTGGAAAGCAACCAGGAAGTGGAGAGTTGCATGTGCAAGGTGTCAGCATCTAGTGGAAAGTAGGCAGGAGGTAGAGAGCTGCCTGGGCAGGTGGCAGATCCTGATGAAAAAGGCAACAAGTGGCTGCCTAGTCACCTGTTAGTCTTAACCATACTTGCCTAAGCAAGCACTCCAACCCTCAATTCTGCCAAAAACGTTAGAGGCACAGGGAGAGGAGATACTCAGCCATCCTCCAGGTTTTCTCAAACAGCTAGCACACAAAGGAAGGGGGTAAGTGATTTGAGTTGGAATTCTTAAGGGTTTTTGCATTGTTTGGCTTGCTTGGTGTGCTGTTGGCTTGGACAGTGCACCAATTCAATTTTGTGAGGAGTATGTGGTTTTATTGTTGGATGTTGGCTTGAGGATGGACAGTATGTAGGTTGGAGGCATTGGCTGGTGGAATTGAAGCACAATTGACCTACAGGAGGCCAATTGGTGCGCCTGGTGCACAAAATTGCTTCTGCTGGTGGTCAATTGGTCCTTCTAGTGCTTAATTGGCCTGGACTGGAGAACCTGATGGCTTGTAGGTCTAACAAGTGCTTGAGTAATTATGCTACTACACATGGTTAGGGCAGATGGCTGGATTTGGCGTGCCAATATATGCATTGGTGCCAACCGATTGGCTTAACTAGGCTAATGAGTGTGTAGGCTAACCTGCTAGAGCTTCTATTTCATGTATATGTTGATGTGCTATATATTGATGTATGCTTATGTGTGGCAGGTGTTAAAACCCAAGGAGCACCAAGAGAAGGTGAAGGGCCTAGTGAGGCCTAATTCTGTGTAAGTTGGGTTGTCATGCTTGTAATGGTTGATGATGCTGCTTGTTGGTTAATAACCCAATTTGCTTGTTGATGGCACCTTTGGTGCAATATTGATGACGAGATGATGATTGGCTTATTGACGAGTCCGATATTCGCACTGTGCATTTCATGCATTACATTTGCATCATAACACCTGTATAAGATGATATTGATGATGAACCTTGCACTGCGTCTAGGCTGCTTGGTCTACGAGATGATGGTGGTGTTGTGCTTGGCATAGTGTGTGGTTTTGGTAGCCAATCTATTGTGCCTCGTATGTGGTTTTGTCTGCTAAGAAGTAACACCATTGACAAGGTTACAAGACCCCCTAGGTAGGCCTAGTACAACCCCACGATAGCTTACCCGTGGGCTGTTCATGGTGGATTGATGAGAAACTGTTGGATGTTGTTGCTACTAGTGTGTATTATTGTTGTTGCTAGTTTGATCACCTGCTTATTGAGTCTGTGGACTCACCCCCCTTCTTTCCACTCCCTTTCAGGGCAAGGAGTTGATCAGTTTGGTGTGAGAAGGCTCGAGAGACTCGTTTGTTAGACGATGGGTACTTAGCCAAACCTGGTTCTAGCTAGACTATGTGTATATAAGAATAACTACCGCAAGAACACAAGTAGTGCCCCAACTATGTAGTATGAAACCTATGTAATATAAGCTGGATGTTTGAGTATGGTTTTATAATTCGGCTTTTGATGTTTCTGTTGATTATAGCTGCGCAATAATCGTTTTGCCCATTGGGCTAGCTTCTGCTCATTGTTGATGTAGGCCTTTGGGTGCCCTGTGTCATGCTATGTGATGCGCAAGGCACCAATTATTCATAATTAACAGTTCATCATTAATCACAATATCCACACGACCAATAACACAGTCCAACAACAGCAACAACAATAACCATAGTAGTCAAATAACCAACAATGACCATCTCAGCAGTTCGATCAAACAACAAAGCACACACTGTATTACAGGCACATATCAAGGGTTATCCATCCTCACCTTAGCCGGTTATTAATTATGGAATTCCTCAAAAGGTTCCGAATCCAGATCCTCGTGGAACTGCTCATTATTAGCTCCTATATTGAACAAATGATATGCACACATAAGATGTACAGTAATGACATGTAGATGATAGTCTAATACTGTAAACCGTAAAACACTACGCCAATGCAGTTACAACCTTGGGTTATATTCCCTTATCATCATCATTCACCATTTTATTCCCAGTACCAAAATAAAATACCATTTTTATATCCGGTTATTATTCCGATATTATACTTTGATAATACCCCTTCCAAAAATATTTTTAATAAAAATAATTATTATCATATCATGTATTGTTTTCCAAAAATTATTTCCACAAAATAATTATACCACATATATTCTCTTCTATCACAAAATAATTTTCCCAAAAGTAATGATCACGTATATATATATATATATCCAAAAATACAGTGTCTTACAAAATAATTATTTACTTGATAACCAAATGATAGTTAACAAATACAAAAATAATACCAGTAGTGAAGCCGATAAATAATGAACACTGGTAGAATAATATAACCAATAATAATAATAATAATAATTTAATCTATAAATAAATATTAAATTAACCACATTACCGTATATGGACTTGTCGGCTACTGTTAATAAATATTAAATAACCCAAAATATTATTTTTCTAGTAAACTAGAAATTATAAGAATAATAATAATTACTATTACCCAAGTATAAATTTAAATTATAATAACCAAAATATCTTAGAGAAAATAATTTCATTCATAAAATATTATTTCCAGAAAATAATAACTATATGTATAGCTCTGAGTATGGAATTGTTGATGTTGGTATATCCGATAAGTAAAACTGACATGGTATATATAAATCGTAAAACTGATTGAAGGAAGTATTATAATCAGATTGTACAATTCATAAAGTATTTCATATCGCAACTTAGTTAATACCATTAGCAAAAGAAATATTTTATCAGAGAATTAATTAATTAATAGTAATAACATACCCACTATTTATTTTAACTTAATTGATAATTAAAATATCACATATCACGATCACTTTTGTAAAAACTCAGGTGTCCAAAGTATTATTCAAAACCAAGCCATAAAATGTTAATTCTTGTATAATCCGAGTGAAACCATAGACAATTATTAATCAAATAAGTAGGTTGAATTAATTCTTTCATTAACTCATATAATAGCAGTTAATTATATCCGTTTATATCAAGCCATTAAAAGAACTATTAATACCGTCCCGAGAACATGGATCTTGGCACGTTCGGCCCGTCTTTCGAGTCCGTTAGTGCACCAGGCCCAAACCCGAGCCCACTAGATTAATCGAACTCAAGGGAATTACCACGTTGTTTATAAGCCATCAAGGTTCTGCCTACCTGTAAAATTGTCTTCAAGGGAACGATCATCAACCCAACTATTCCACCACAACTGTGAAATACTCAACCAACAATCCTCAAGTCATGAACACCCACTGCTACTGTTCGTCACCGAACCCATCGTCTAATCCACCGTGTTGAACCATAGCTGAACCAAATACTAACACCAACCCCATGCTCACAGCATCAAACCGTCGGCCAGAGCACCACCGTATCTGCCACCCAAAGCACCCTAACCCCAAACCATAGCAACCACAGCAAGGTCACCCCAACCACCACACCTGAATCCGTCGAAACCCAAGCATAGAGGAACAACACCACAACAAACTACCATCCGCCCATCCACAATCATCACCTCCTCTCTCCGGCCATCACCCAAAAACCATCTTCAACACACACCAATTTGCCGAAAATTACCACCAACGCCATCTAATCAATCAACACAGACCCACCGAATCAAGCAATCAACAACCAAACCCACACCCATTCAATCAACACCAACCCACAGCCCAAACACAAAACCAAGACCCGATAGCAGCAACCTCCGACAATCAAAGGAGACAGCAAAGAAAAGGAAGGAGAGGGGCGGCCAAAGACTCACCCAAGCTCGGCTTTGCCGGCGGCGGTTCGAGGAAAGAACAGGGTCCACTGGTTCCTCCTCTAGATGGGAAACGGCAGCGATAAGGAAGGGGCGAAGACCGTGAGGTAAAGGTGAAAGGGAGAGGATGTGAGGGTGCGGAGAAGAGGAAGGAGGCAGAGGAGAAGATGGTGGTAATTTCGTGGGAGGATTGGGGAGTGAAGAAGAGTACCATAGAGAGGGGAGAGAAGAAGTGGAGGAAGATGGCTTCGGCTGTTTACAGAGAAGAAGAACATAGGAAAATTGAGGGAATTTGCAAGGAGGAAATTACAGGGAATGATTGAAGGAAAAGAATGAGGTAAATAATGGAGAGACAGAAGTGATGGATGGAGTGTGGATGTGAGCTGGTGATGCTCGTGATAGACAAAATAATGGAGAAAGGAATGAAGTAGACAAAGTAACAAAAGAAAGAAAAGAAAGGAGGTTTTGAAAAACTAAACGTCGGTGTCGGGTGAGTGGGGCAGAAGAAGACAAAAAAAAAGAGAAAGAAATGTAAATTGTAATAAACAACGGCTGAAGAATAAAAACTGCCGACACTTAAAACCTTGTCGTATTGTTCAAAACATTACCAAATCTTTTTTTAAGGTAAACAATTTTTTTCCTCTTTATTTCAAAACCAAATATTAATTTCAATAATTTCTAATAAATCAAACACAATATCACAGTAAATCTCCAACACACTCTGGAATTTATAACAAGTATAGAAGAAGGAATTTCTTAAAGAATATATTTAATAAATCATTAAATCGAATAAATAAATACTTAGCCAAAAATTATCTGAATTTTACTCAAAGGTAATAAAAATGAATCGAGTGTTAACAAGATAAATTAAAAAGTAGTGCTTCCCTTTTACACTGGAACAAGTGAGCCGCATTAAAATGTGAAATACTTCTAACTTGAGCAAAGGATGACAGGAACCGATGCCACAGACTTCCATATAGATCTTCAAAGCTAGCTATCTGTAGTTGCATCTCTTTCACGTTCACTATCTTTTGCCCCTAATTAAGAGTTTTCTTGCAGGTACTAGACTTACCAAAGCAATAACTTGGACTTTAAATCGTGGTACAACAACTTATTCAAATAGCAAATAACGGAGGTTGACTGCCACAAAATCAACTACAGTTACACTACAATAAAGCTAAGCTATTGTTTTTCCAGAAGGCTCCTAGCTAGTATACTCCACCTCACTTGGTAGAGTTCTCAAAAGAGTGATGTTCATGATATTGTCAAAGCCAAAGAATGAGAATGCACAACTTTTTTGTGCAGTTCCAATTGTGCCTTTGAAGGCTGGTAATTCGTTGGGAAATCAAAGTGAAGTTGTTGCATGGGATCAGAGTAAAGCAAAGTTCATAAATCGTGTCTGCAGATTGAATTGGTATATGTTTTCATGCCATATGTAATTGGAAATTAAGGATACATTTTTTTCTTTATTGGTTTTCATTTTAACATCCCTGTGGATAATGATGCGATTAATTTTTGTTAATTTAATGAAATCTTAGTTTCTATTAATAGACAAATTTTGTCCTTTATATCTAAAAGCACAATATTTGACTGATTTGAAAAGTATTAGGAAGAAATTTTTCTAAACAAAATTTTTCCATCCAAATATTTTATTAGAAACAACATTTGTCCTCTTATGTGGTGACAAGCTAAGGTGGCTAACTTCAAATTAGTCTCCATAAAGGTGTCAAGGCTTGAGGACAAGGAGACGAATTTGTCTATAGTAAAATTTGTTCCTAAAGGTCTAAAACGAGAAATTTTATGCCAAATGTGACAAAAAAAAGTTGTCACATTTGCTTGGCACATAGAGAAGTTCATGTAGTTGGATGTTCAGATTAGCACTCTTACCAGATTGTTCCTTACATGGCCACTCAGTTTCGCTTCAAGAAGCAACTGAGCTCTGAATTTGGAGAATGCACAGATTTCACCGTAGGCTAGCTATTAGCCTCTACTTCACTTGCCTCTATAATTATTAGGGTGGTTGCATTTTATTCCTTTTTTTTTTTTGTATCCGCTGCTAGCTCAAAACTATGTAACTATTATTTTATCAGAATCTCTTTTCACTAATTAGCAAAGGCTTTTCATTAATATTGAATGAATTTTTTGGAGATTTAATTTCCATTCCAAAATATTTCATAAACATTTTTAAAATGTATTTTCTTTTCCATTTCTTATATCATGATTTACGTCTTAGTAATTGGGTTTCCTCGTTCTTGACCTTGTCCGGTGTATGCGTTCATGCCATCTTGGCTCCTTATCTCCCTGCTTGCTTGAATAAATATCTCCCTGCTTGCTTGAATAAATCTTCCGGGAAGAGTTAAATTGAGTTAATTCAGTATGAGCTAGGAATCTCATATACCCGTAACATATATATTCAAAGCTTTATTAAACCAAAATACCAAATCAGCAAGCAGTACGCATGAAAAGTCATCAGCACACATAAAAATTCTCTGAGAAAACATTAGCTATGTTGTGAATAATGGTATTACTATTGTGGATAATTGGAAGGAAAGGCAAGAGGAAGAAGAGAAGAAAAAATTAGCTATGTTGTGAATAATGGTATTACTATTGTGGATAATTGGAAGGAAAGGCAAGAGGAAGAAGAGAAGAAAAAATTGCAGAGCAGCAAATTTTGCTCATTCATTTTATTCGTTTTTCCCCTTTGCAATATATAGGAGGATACAAGCAATGTTAGGTGAGTACACGTAAATGACATTCACGTGTTTATTTACAACACTCCCCCTTGAGTGTCATTGTGTATTGAGTAGAATACGCTTAAAGAGAACTGCCTCATTAAAAACCTTACCAAGAAAAACCCAATGGGATAAAAACTTGGTGAAGGAAAAAAGAGTGCAGTGCGTATTCTGCTCCCCCTCATTTTGACCTCTCTGGATTTCTTGATGTTGTTGCATGCCAATCGTCCTCTTGTCAACTTTTGTTGATGTGTGCCTTGTCTGATCACTTTTGATACATCATTACTTTACTGGACAGTGTATGCGGCATCATCTACATAGTTCGTTGTTGGAGCATCTGCCTTGCTACCATCTTGAGCATGTACATCTTCGAATGTAGTCGGGCACGGTCTCGACTAGCTCCGTGTATAATGATAATTTCAGCATTATTGGTAGTGTTTTGTGCTTCACATGATACTTGTGGTATCTGCAAGACAAACTATATTTTCTTTGGGTTGTAGTGTCATATCTTATTGTGTCCCAAAGATAAAAGCATAGCCATATCTCGCCAATAGGCTTATGGCAGAAGCTACGAGCTTCGTGTTACAAGCACTTTAATATGGTACTCCGGGACCAATAAGTGCAAATTCAGTTTAAACCATATAAAATCGATTCAGCTTGGTATTATATATTCCCGGGAATTAGTTGCTTCAGGCAACTTGAATCCTTCAAGGATTCTTATGCATAAATCATAACTTGTGGATCCATAGAAAATAGGTTGTAACCGCATCCATTGGATGCACTTCTAATATATTGCCAGACTTATCGTATAATTGCATCCACCACAGGGGAGTATATCTCCTCATAATTAGTACCGGGTCGTTGGGTAAAAATTTTGCTACAAACCGTGCTTTATATCTCACTTTATTTAATTTTCCTCATTTCTTTTCCGCACAAAATACTCATTTGTAATCGACCGGTTTTACACCATCAGGTGTTGGGACCATCGGCCCAAAGTTTCTCGCTTCACATGCGAGTCCAACACAGCCTTTAATCATGTTTCTCTATTTTGGCCAATCATACTTCGCCTACATTCGCCAGTGTATGTTCATGATCCTCATTTTATTTAGCGCTATATTATAAATAAAACAAGTATTCCGCGACGGTTATTTTCACATTGGTTCCATATTATTTCTGACACTGTGATTGAGATCTCATCATGCTCATTTATTTTAGGTACCTGAGTTACTTCTGGAACTTTATCAATTTATGTCAGAAAACCTCTTCTGGAGGATTTTCCTCTGCATGAGGGCTTTTAATTCAAACCTCTACTGGAGGCCTTATTTCCTTACTAGGGCCATCTTATCACTTTGCTCCTTTATTCTCTATCGAGAATTTCTTTTCTTTTGGAACCGAGTATAATCTATAGATTCATTTGCATACTTACATTGTTCTTCAGGAACATTAATCTAAACAGGAGCATTTGCTGTTGGTATATGGTCACACTTAATTTAAATGTGTCTGGCAATTGCATATCAATTTTCCTACAAATGAATCATCTTTTGAACTTCAGGTTCATACTAATTTATTCGAGGATCAAAAACTAAATATTGATAAATCATTTCAATAATCTCTTGATCCAGCTGCTTATTACCTCCCCCTGATGTTAGGTAAAACATGAAATTAATAAGCAAATCTTACAATAAATGAATCTCCAATCTCCTATCATAGGTTTCGATTACTCTTGTAACTTATGGAGATTCATACCCAACGTAGATTCTCAATCTTCTTTAAGAGACCATTTCACAACCCTGTGGTGGAGCATAATATACTAAATAACCGATGGTCCGAAGATGGGAGATACTAAGTATGTGACCATTAATCAATTAAATGGGGGGACCTTATAACATCATGTTGGCTTGATGCACTCAAGTGTTGCTGCATATAAAATACCATTTTCTCAAACAGTAATATTTCATCAATAGTCATGTAATCAATTGTCAATGTTCCCCCAGATCTATTTGGGTTTATTTCCAATGATATACATTATCCACTGAAGAAATATACCAGCATTATCTAGACATATAGTCTAGTAACATAAGTAGGGACATATACCTGCAAGTGGCTTAGTTATTAAATTAGTGCGCACAATGCCAACTTGCGTTACACAATAGACCATCTAGTCGATGCATCGTAAAAATTACCTAGATGGTTAACACCGCGGATTTATCAGTCCGCGTTTATGTCCCTGAACTATTCTCAAACTTGTTGGTGATACTAGGCCATTCTCATCTTAGGAAGGCCGTATAATAACTTTCGCAGCAAACAAACTCATAGAAATTCATTGATTGTAAAACTTCTAGTTTTTCAATGAATGATCCAATAAATTTTGAGCATCATTATTGACCCGGGATGGCCCAACCGGTCATGCCAAACAATAAGTCCATGTACCAACTTCAAGAACTTCAAGTTGGTGCCAGCTTCATGCTGGATAACTTAGAAAAATTATTTACCAGCTTCTGGCTGGTGCATACTAGCTATAAATTACATATCTATCAGCCAACTTCTAGTTGGTCTCAGCTTCAGGCTATATAAATTTGTGTATTTAAACACTTAAAATTTCTAGCTTCAGGCTAGAGCATTTCAGCTTCTGGCTTGATATGTTAAGTTTCGATTACTCAACTGCTACCTTCAGGCAAGCTATATATGTGCCAATTTTAGGCTTATTTCTGCCACTCATGTCAAAAAGATCAGAATTATTGGACAATAATTAAAGTAGTGGCAAACTTTTCCAAAAACAAAACCTCGAAGATTGAAAAGCTTTGGAGTTTACTGACAAATAATGCAAAGTTTTAATTACCGAAAAATCTTCTGGATCTTTTCGGAGACAGAAGAAGGGTCCACATTTGAAAAACTGACACCTAGCTGTCTAATCTCAGACTATAAGAAGGGGAGGCGGATGAGATAGGAAGATGCAGAAAACTCAAAAAAATCAACAGGACAAGAAAAATGCCTTCCCCAGCTACTATTTTCTTTGTTGAGGGTGCCTCTCTAGGAAGAACAAATAGGTTAGCTTATAGCATGGTGAATGAGCAGCAAGAGGAATTACCGAATGATCTGGCGAGAATTCCTCGTTTAGTGTTTGTTGATGAACTATATTCATCTAGGTTCTTTGTAACTCCTATAGAAGAAACATTCTTTCTAGAGGACCAAAACAATCTAAGGGCTTCCCTTTATGGCTCGGCTAATTCTATTATGTGTTTCATATCTAATAGACTGTAGGATTTTCAGCTAGAGCCTTCATGTCAAATTTTAAATCAAAGCAGTTATTATCAGGTTTCCATGATGGCTCGAAGCGTCCCAAGGGTGACTGGGTTACCACCTACATGGCCTAAGGTACGACTTTTACTGTGGAATTGCAGGGGTGTAGCAAGAAGGTCTCAAGACTTTGTGCGTACCTTAAGGGATCTGAAGAATTAGTACAAGCCTAACATGGTACTGATTACTGAGACTTTGTGGCAAGCAGGAGAGAATCATGGTGTGATTCCACTTCGTTTTCCTCCAACGAATCGGTTTGAGATACCTGGAGAAAACAACATGGGTGGTATGTGGTTCTCCTGAAACGACAGTGTTAGGGTCAACATTAATGGTGAGGCTCAAAGTTTCAGGGTTAATGTTGAACCCAACAGATAGATTACTGTTTAAACATATGTATGAGAACCACTCTTCTTTGAATGTTCTCCAGTTATGTATCCGTTTATGCAATAATAAAATGCATGTTTGCTTTGAGCCTTTTCCATTTATTATCTCATTTACGCCCACAGGCACAAATAATTATACTGTTTTATTCGCTTCAGGGAATAGATCAGAGTCAATTCATCGGGATCCATAATAATTCATTTTATTACTAGGGGTGTTTGTACTCTTCAAGAGTATATGCTGTTCCAGAGCGTAAATATACGATCTTCTAGATCATATTAAAACATGCGTTCTTCAGAAACATATTCGGATTTATGCTCTTCTGGAGCGTGTTAATCTTTTTCTCATTTCGAGATGTCATAATATGTTATATTGACATCCACACATATAATTCTCCCCCTGTGGATGTCAATTTTGCATTGTCTTCGAGACTAATGTTTGAGGCATTATTCTAGAAACAATTATAAAGTACTGAAAAGTAAATAAAATAAATTGTAATGCGTAAAAATTTAAACTGAATATAAAATAAATTGAATATAAAATAAATTGCTCCTTCAGGGTAAGCAAGTATAGTATCCGCCTTCTGGTGGTTATATAATTTCCATCTTCTAGTGGTAATAGCTTTCTTCAATTTTCCTCAAAGATCTGCGGGATCTTTTGGCAGTATGACATCCAGTCTTTGTTTTATTTTCTCCTTTATTGAGTCTTCTAGACTCTTTTATTTAGTCTTCCAGACTATTATCATTTAAATTCATTTTAGCGCCCATAACAAATTTCTTCCGAAAATTTTAAGGGCTGCGAAAAACAAGTTTTGTAATATTAACATAATTCCAAAAATTAAATAAATAAAAGACTGAAATAAAATAAACATGAGCCTTTTATAATTAGCCCAATTAAAATTAAATGACTGAAAAATAAAGGCAATGGGCCTTGTACTAGCCCAATCAGAACGTAAATTAAAGCAAGAAAATAAATATAATGGGCCTTTTAATAGCCCAATAAAAATAAGCATAATAATAGATACTATATAATATATGCTTACTCGATAAAGGCGGCTTAGCCGACCATCAAATGAAACAAGGCAGCTTAGCCGACCATCAAAGAGATAAGGCGGCTTTGCCGGCCAATAAATGAAGCAAGGCGGCTTTGTCGACCAATATTAAATATTAAACAAATAAACAGATGCGGATTGAAAAGAGTTAGAAATGATTACCTTATTTATGAAAATAATTTAACATGATCACATAAGATGCACATAAAATGATATGCAAATGATATGTTGTACCGTAAATTAAAACACTAATCAAGCTTGGTTATGTATCGGGTTATGTTACCGTTATCATCATCATTCACCATTTATCCCCATGTGTCAAAATAATATACCATCCATATATTTTCAAACACATTTTTCATATATATTTTTCCAGAATTATTTTAGTTATTTATTATTATTATTATTTTAGATTAGACTGGGCCATGAATAGTATCAGCCCAGACTCATCAAACTCAACCCACCAGGCTCAGCCCTTAAGCCTAGGTGCGCGGCCCAAACCAGGACATCAACCCGGCCCGTCACTCAAGCCCAGGGTCGTCCCAGCCCAGGTCAGTCATTCGGGTTAGGACGTCGGGTCGGGTCTCCGTACGGGTTGCAGTACGGCGGCAGACAGGCGACGACGAGGCGGTGTGAGGTGCGACTGAGGAGATCGGCGAGGCGGTGACGCGGGAGCGCGGCGTCAAGGCGTGGCTTCGAACGGCAGGTGTTCGATGGCCGCAGAAGGCGTGAGAGATGGCCGACCCAGTTGGCTGCGGTGGGTGGTGCTGCAGCGAAGAACTACGGCGTCGGCTGCTGCTGGTGGTTGAGACGGCGAGCAAGGCGGCGACTTGTGCGGGCGGCGTCGCCGGAAGCTGGAGGAGAACGGTGGCCGTCGCGTGCAGGGGACCCGTCGAGGAGGGGAGGATCCGGCGGGTTTCTCGTCGGGTTTTCTCCTCCTAGTGGCGCGTCCGGCGGCGGCAATGGGCGGAGGAGGCGCCGTTTAGTCGGCGACAGCGAGGGAACGAGGATGGTTGTGGCGGTGAGATGAGCAGCGGGCCGGAACAACTCAGCGTGAACAGTACCCGTGGCATGGGTGGCATACTGTTCATCTCTTCCTTTGTTTCTGGTTTCATTTCATTCTTCTCTTCAGCCGGTTTTCTTCATGTTCGGTAGAGGCGTTATCGTGCTGATAACGTGTTGTGAATAATGGTATTACTATTGTGGATAATTGGAAGGAAAGGCAAGAGGAAGAAGAGAAGAAAAAATTGCAGAGCAGCAAATTTTGCTCATTCATTTTATTCGTTTTTCCCCTTTGCAATATATAGGAGGATACAAGCAATGTTAGGTGAGTACACGTAAATGACATTCCGTGTTTATTTACAACAAGCTAGAATTTCTCCTTCTACTACATACTAAACTCTGAATTTATTCCACCGCTAACTGATGTCTTTAATATGATAAGAGTCTTTAAGCTGGAGCCTGGAGGTCTAGAGGCTGCTGAAGGAAACAAGATTTTTGTCCCTAGACAGGCTTCACAACTCTGAACTTTCTGTTGGGTCTTGCCCACACATACAGTCGTGTCTCTTCAGTCGTATCTCCACTCCAAGTCTAAAATTCTGTTTGCACTTAATCAACGGTTGTAGATTTGTCCCATTGAAAGCTTTTTCTATTGCTTATTGGTCATATACTCCTCCGGGAGTTATTCCTGTGTATGCTATTGCGCAAAATAATAATCGATTAGCATATATATATATATGGTCATCATTGATCAACTAACTCAATTTAATTCTCCTAGTAAATGTAAAATTGAAGTTCATTATTTGTCTCATCCTCTGTTGCCCAAGTATTGTACAAAATCCCAATATACCAATAGGATATTAATTGGCCAGTAATGGTATGGCCAGCATCATTCTGTTGTGATGGGTGAAACTATTGTGAAGGCTCCATTCCGGAATGACCCTAAAGATTTTATTTTGTCAATGGTGTGGCCACCATCTTTCTGCACAGATGGTAGGCAGCATTGTGACCTTCCCAGCTAAAGCTTCTTTTACGGTTCCCTCATCAGAAATCCTTCTCCGGGTTATTCCTGTAAGTTAATTATGCAAATAAGATAAGAATATGTATTCCCCGTCACTTGGAAGAGTTAGCATGCAGAAACAATTGAATTATTCTTTATTCAGTTCTTATAAATTATTCAGTTCGTATATACGTCACAATGCTTTGACCATACTTACCCATTGTGCTTTCTAAGTTTTGGCCAATGTTTGTTAAGCTGATACAGGGTAATTGCACCCAACTACAAAATACGGCTAACGTGTTAGATGAGCAAAGGAAAACAAATGCTTCAGCATGCAAAGAGGCAATACAGCAAGGAAGAAACACTTGTGTTGGATGACTATTCGGTTGGGATGATAGTCACAAGGAGTACTACCATGACATTGTGGCTAGAACTTGTGGATTTAAACCTGTCAGTATTGGGCGTTCACAAGACACAAAGATGTGGCCAGACCATTGACAAAAACTTTGGTTGGCACTTACAGCTATGGAGCATAGCATGAGAGAACACATAATAGTGTAATGTGTGATTTGGTTGAGAGGTTGGAGGTATATATAGAGGCGACAATCACTTTAGGCCATATTCTACCAAGGATCATTAATTAAAAAGTAAAAATAACTCCTTTCACCTGCGCCTGTCAACTTGTCCTTCCAACATCCAAAAAATGTTGGTCACCTACTATAACAAAAAGAGTGATGTTGGTAACGTCTTAATGACTTCGTGTTGTGTTTTTTAGCGGGATTTATCAATTTATTACCCATTTTGTGTGTGGACTGGGAGGGAATGAAGCCCGCGAGTTGGATTTAGGCTTCGTAATTGGATTGGGCTCTTCTCCAGTTGGGGGTAACAGGAGATATCTTGTTAAATCAATCTCAACCATTAGATTAAATCTAATGGTTCTTAATTATTTTATTTGATAACTTTTCAACACTGCCTTTATTTCTCTTCTTTCCTTTTTGTTTCTTTCCTTTAACGGATGACATAAACAAAACAACTCATTTAATTTTTTTCTTTTTTTTTTCACACATGCTCTTTACTTTCTTGTTTTTTATCTTCAACTTATGAAGAGAAACAAAAAAATACCATGAATACTAGATTTGCAGTAAACTTAAAAAATTAGTTGATCATTCAATATAATTTTCTTTTACTCTCTTATTTTTTGTTTTCAAACTGTGAAGGAAAACAAATACCATATTTGCAGTAAGGTTAGAAGAAGAAGATAGAGAGTAGGGAAACCATGAATACTGGATTTGCAATAAACTTATAAAAATATGGATCATTCAATAGAACTTTCATGGGTGATTTTTTTGTTTCCCTTGAAGACAAAAAAACAATAGAGTGAAGAACATGAGTGAAAAAAGAAAAAAACTAAATGAGTTGTTTTGTTTATGTTATCTTAAAGGAAAGAAACAAAAAAGAAAGAAGAGAAATAAATACAGTGTTGAAAAGTTATCTTATAAAATAATTAAAAACCATTAGATTTAATCTAATGGTTAAGATTAACTTAACAGGATATCTCCTATTATCCTTCGTAATTTTGTTCATTCAATGAGAATTCGTAGTTTTGTTGTGGTTATGGAATGGACTAGTTTAGCTTTATCTATTAAATATTTATAATATATAATATTTATATTTTATATTTTAATGCAATTATTAAAATTATGGAAATTTTGGAGCTCAAAAAAATTGGTTTATATAGGGAAGACCGGGATTCCAACAGGAGACCTTCCTGCATACAAGCTCAAATAATTAATTTGTCTCTTAGCTTACCTGGTAAATGATATAGTTCTAAACTTATATAATTTAGACTTCAGTCTTTTATGAAAGATGAACTACGTAATTAATTTAGACTTACGTACGTAAGCAGTAATATTTAGATATATTTCTAATGAGTATAATTTACTTTTGATATCAAAATACATCGTACTTTGAAGATTTTGTAGATAAATATAGGGATAGTTATTGATTGTTAGAAACCAATTTGACTTCAATATGGTCATATTTATTTGTTATTGTCCATGGCCACCCTCCTCGTGTGGTCATGATCTTTGTACTTGTCTTCACTCTTCAGAGGCTCATCCCACAGGATTTCAAAATGCATGCTTCAACTAAACTCCTGATGTCGTTGGATCACATGCACTTCGTGAAAAACGGCAAAAAAAAGAGAGTTATATTTTCAATTAAAAGACTAAGAGTTATAGTCTGCTATATATGTGTGTTTGCACAGGTTTGTTTGTCAATATAATTACATTTCCATTCATCTAACAATCGCTAATGAAATGAAAAAATTAAAGTTCATTATTTCTCTCATTGTCCAAGCATTATACAAAAGGCCAGCAGCATTCTCTTGTGATGGCTGCTTCCCGAAATGAAGGATTTTATTTTGTTATTGGTACTATTGCCACCATCTTTTTGTACAGAGGCAGCATCGTGTGCACCCAATACCTGACAGGCGGTTTACAATTCATGATTTCCGGCCACAATATGATGGTACCCCTATGACCATCATCCCAAGCCAATAAAGATCCATCACTCGGTAAGTTTTTTTTTTTTTCTTGTTGTATTGTTTATATGCATATTGAAGGTTTTTTTTTTTCTCACATATCAAGACTTCTCTTGAAAATATTGGCCAAATCTTACCAACCACAATGAAGCGCCCCGACCCGTATTTACCGTACACAGTAAACACGTGCCGGAACTATTCTAATTGATAGGAAACACAGCACAATTCGCATGTATTTTACAGCAGCAAACCATATAATACAATCGTCACCCATGCTCGGGGACCATTATTCAGCAGTACACAACTCACTATATACAACAATAACAGAGTAAAGAGCAAGCAGTCACAGCAGTGGAAGACTCTATGCACATGCAGCGAGGTATGGATCCGGAGTCAGGTGGAGAAGAAGGCAGCAGCCATCGAACGTCGTACCTGATCTACGAAACAACTAAACCTACGGGAAGAAACCCCGCAGGCGAGGGGTGAGTCCGAAGTGCTCATCGACGAAGGATAAACAGAGATATATAATCAACCATAATACTTTCGAAGTAAGCACAAATAACACAACAGAAGAATCCAACACAAACAACACAACAGAAGAATCTTACTACAACATAACTGAGCCAAGACCAAAAGAATGCTTATTATTTTATTTACCAATTTTATCTTCTGGGCCCCGTCACTGGACAAGCTAGGGTCGTACCTGGTTATTAACTAATTCCAGATGCCAGGCCAAAACACAATCTGGGATCAACATCCCAATCACAACCAATCCGGGATCAACATCCCAATAACAATCTCATCCGGGATCAACATCCCAATATCAATCTCATCCGGGATCAACATTCCCAATAACCAAACCAAACCGGCCATGACACCACAGAACTAGTCTCTAACCATCTAGTCGTACCACTACTTTCCACGTGACAATTATATCATCATCTCAAATTCAATTCCAATTCCATTACTCTATCATCAATTATTCAACTTCCTATTATCTCAGATTAATCCACAGACTCAACCAACCAACAATCTCATATCACTATTTATTCACAAATAACAGTTCAATGGTTACTCACAATACCACAGGCCAACAACACAATCCAGCAACAACACAGCAATATCCACAGCAATCAAATAGCAATCAATAATCATCAACAATTTCCATAACAATCATATAACAGTCAATAATCACTTCAGCGGTTCAATCGAACAACAAAAACAAACACAGTATTACGGGCACATATCCAAGGTTATCCATCCTCATCTTAGCCGATTTTTAGTTTTGGAAATGTCCAACAGACTCCAAGTCCGGTTCCTCAGGTATCTGCTCGTTATCAACTCCTATATCAAACAAATAATATCCACACATAAGTGATATGAAATGTCATGCTACTACTGTATACCGAAAAATAAATACTGACTCGTCTCGGATACTCCCCCGGGTTATTTCTCCATTATCATCATCATTCACCATTTATTTCCAGTGTCAAAAATAATACTATACTTATACCTATACCCGGATACTATTCTAGTACAATACCTACTTTGTTAATACCCTTTCTAAAATTATTTCCCTCAAAATAATTATTATAACACACTATATATATATTTTCCAAAATTATTTCCCTCTTAACAATTATTTTATATCATATATATTTTTTTCCAAAATTAATTTTCCTTCCCATAATCATATTTTCCAGAATTATTCTTTTTTTTTATTATTATTCGGACTGGGCCCAAGGGTTAGGCCTGGCCTGCTACATAGGCTCAAGCCCAGACTCAGGTAGCAGCCCAAGCTCGGCCCACATAGCAAACCCAGCCAACCCATCCGACAAGCCCAACGCACTAGCCACATCTCGAGGCCCAGTTGGCATAACGGGTCAACCCGACCCATATCGTGATCCATTCGGGTTGAAACCCCACAAACGGGTCTGCAGCTCACCTCGGTTGACGACGCGACGAGCGAGGCGACGAATGAGAGGGGCGACGGTGCAGACGGAGACGAGGTGAAAGGCGGCTCTCGCGACTTCAGGTGGTGCTTGGCGGCGGCGGCTGCGTCGGTCGCGGCAACGAGGAGGAGAAGGACGACGAGGGGAAAAAGGGAAGGATGGTGACGGCCACTCCCCGTCCTACGGTGACAGCGATTAGAGGAAGGAGAAGGAGAGGCAGGGGGTGGTGTTGGCTCGGGCGGCAGTGGTAGCAGGTGGTTGGTGGCTCATGGGGAGGAAGAGAAAAAGAAGAAAGGGGAAGAGGGTGGGGCTGCTGGTCAAAACGACGCAGCTTAGGTGGTTGTGTGTTGTATTTTTTTTTCTTTTCTTATTTTTTTTTCAGGTTACTTAGGCAGATTTGCAGGTAGGCAAGGATGGCGAAGGCTGGCTGTGTGTGTTTGCAGAAGAAAGGTGGTAGTGATGGTGCACAGGGAAGAGGAAAGAAGAGAATAAGAAACACGGAAAAAAGGCAATCATGCAGAACACTGGTATTGCACGGGCAGAGTACTGGCAGTTCACATGCTCACAGTGAGTGGCGGCTGCAGCCTCCACACTGTGCAGCATATAAGGCGGGTTCTGTCCGGACCAGAAAATAACTAATGTACCCCCTTGACTTTATTTCTGGCCCGATAATTCGGGGTTAATCCCGGATTTTCTGAAGATTCCTGGACACGAAAAATTTCAACTTTGGTCCGAAAAATCCACAGAAAAATCCTGAGCATGGGACAGGGCTCGGTTTCGGAATCTGATGCACGAATTACCATAAATTAACTACCCAAGATTAATTTTAATGGTAAATTACGGTAAAATAAATTATTATGGTGACAGTAAAAATGTAAAAATTACCTGGGTTGTTACAGCCTACCCATCTTAAAAGAATTTCGTCCCCGAAATTCACTCTGAGGCTCAAAATAGGTGCGGATACTGAGAACGCATGTGCTCCTCAACTTCCCACGTGGACTCGTTTGCAGAGTGCTTGCTCCACTTAACCTTTACCATTGGAATGACTCGGTTTCTCAACTGTCTGACCTCTCAGGCAAGGATCTGCTCCGGTAATTCTGTATACGTAAGATCCTCTGCGACCTCAACATCTGCTGTAGAAACCACATGACTCGGATCAGATCTGTACCTTCTCAACATGGAAACATGAAACACATCATGAATCTGGGATAACTCCTCTGGTAAGGTTAGTCTGTATGCCAAGGGTCCAACCCTTCCACAATCTCATATGGTCCGATGTACCTGGGACTCTGCTTCCATCTTTTCCCGAATCTGATAACACCCTTCCAAGGTGCAACTCGGAGGAAAACTCTTTCTCCCACTTGGTACTCCATCTCCCGGCGATGCTTATCAGCATAACTCTTCTGTCGATCCTGTGCTGCTCTCATACTCTGCTTAACTACCTGAATCTTTTCAACTGTCTGCTTGACCAAATCTGGACCCACAATTAAACGAAGACCTTCTTCATCCCAACATACTGGACTTCGGCATTTCCTTCCGTAAAGAGCTTCAAACGGTGGCATGCCGATGCTGGAATGAAAACTGTTGTTTGTAGGCGAACTCCGCTAAGGACAAATACTGATCTCAACTCCCACAGAAATTAAGAGCACAAGCTCTTAACATGTCCTCCAGTGTCTGAATAGTCCTCTCTGACTGTCCGTCAATTTGAGGATGAAATGCAGTACTGAAACTCAGCTTCGTCCCCAAAGCTGCTTGCAGACTCCTCCAAAACCGTGATGTGAATCTCGGATCCCTGTCTGAGACTATGGACTTAGGAATCCCATGTAGTCTCACAATCTCTGCAACATACTGTTTCGCCAACTTATCCATAGTATCTGTCTGTCGGATGGGGAGAAAATGAGCTGATTTTGTAAGTCGATCAACAATAACCCAGATGGCATCATGCTGTCTCCAGGTCAACGGTAATCTAACCACAAAATCCATAGTGATCATCTCCCACTTCCACTCTGGCACTGTCAAGGATCTCATCTTTCCTGTTGGAGCCTGATGCTCGGCTTTCACTTGCTGACAAGTGATACACTTAGCCACATACTCGGTTACATCTTTCTTCATACGTGGGTACCAGAAATGACTCCTCAAATTCTGATACACCTTGGTGCTTCCGGGATGCATAGCATACGGCGTCATATATCCTTCTTCCAAGATCTGACTGCGTAGGTCACCAACACTGGGTACACATAGAAGTTTCCTCAGCATCAATGCACTATCCTCAGCTATGCGAAACTTGTCTTCTCTTCCACTACGAACTGCTTCCTTCAGCTTGATCAAGTCGGGATCTCCATCTTGTAATTCCACAATCCAGCCTCTCAGGTTAGACTTGACTTCTATATAGGTCAACAAAGCTCCTATCCCATCAACTGATAAATCAACTCCCATCTTCCTTAACTCGATGAGTGAGGACATCGAGTAGGTTGTGGAAGTATCTTCTGGTTGTCTCCGGCTCAAAGCATCTGCTACCACGTTAGCTTTTCCAGGGTGATACTCAATCGTACAATCATAATCATTCAGCAACTCAACCCAACGTCGTTGTCGCAGGTTAAGTTTCTTCTGAGTCATGATGTACTTGAGACTCTTATGATCTGTGAAGATCCGACACCTCTCACCAAATAGATAATGTCGCCAAATCTTCAAAGCAAGGATCACTGCGGCCTTCTCCAAATCATATGTCGAATAGTTCTTCTCATGTGGCCTCAACTGTCTCGAAGCATAGGCAATCACTCGGCCTTCTTGCATCAGAACTGCTCCCAAACCAAGACCTGAAGCATCGCAAAACAGCACATACTCCACTCCTGGCTTAGGTACTGTCAAGACTGGTGCTGATGTCAACTTCTTCTTCAGTTCATCAAAACTCTTCTGGCAGGCATCACTCCATACAAAAGCTTAATCTTTCCTCAATAGCTTGGTCATGGGACTGGCTATCAAGGAAAAACCCTCGAGGAATCTCTTGTAATATCCTGCAAGGCCAAGAAAACTTCTGACTTCGGGTACTGTCTTGGGTAGCTCCCATTCTAGAACAGGTTTCACTTTAGCAGGGTCAACCTTAATCCCATCTCCGGATACAACATGTCCAAGGAATGCAACTTCCTCAAGGCAGAACTCGCACTTACTGAACTTGGCATACAACTCTTTCTCTCGCAACCTCTGTAGTACTACCCTCAGATGCTCTTCATGTTCTTCCCTGCTCTTGGAGTATATCAGAATGTCATCGATGAAGACAACCACGAACTTATCTAAGAAATCGTTCAAGACCAAGTGCATCAAGCATATAAAAACTGCAGGTGCATTGGTCAAACCGAGAGGAACCACTGTGAATTCAAAATGTCCATACCGAGTACGGAAGGCCGTCTTCGGTATGTCCTTCTCCGCAATCTTGACCTTATGGTAGCCAGATCGAAGATCTATCTTAGAAAACACAGTAGCTCCCTGCAACTGATCAAAAAGGTCATCAATCCTGGAAAGCGGGTACTTATTCTTTACTGTCACTTTGTTCAGCTGTCGGTAGTCCACACACATCCGCAAACTGCCATCTTTCTTCTTCACAAAGAGGACTGGTGATCCCCAAGGTGATGTACTAGGTCTGATGAAACCTTCTCGAGCAGCTCATCCAACTGCTTCTTCAACTCTTGAAGTTCTGTCGGTGCCATCCGATATGGTGCCATCGAGATAGGTGTCACTCCCGGCATCAAATCGATGGTGTACTCAACTTCTCTGTCAGGTGGCAATCATGGCAGATCCTCTGGAAACACATCTGGAAACTCCCTCACAACTATGATGTCCCCCAAAACCGGAGTCTGAACTTCTTCACCCTTGACGTGGGTCAACAAAGCATTTGGACTCAAAGGCTTCATCCCAAAATCTTGATTAGCAGAGATACTATATGTAGTAGCAGCTCTCCCGATACCTGTCAACAAAACCTTTCGCCTACCATCGGATGTCAACAGCACTTCCTTGGTTCGACAGTTCACCATAGCACTGTACTTAGACAACCAATCCATCCCCAAGATGATATCGAAACCTCCCATGTTCATCACAATCAACCGTGCAAGAAAAACCTCGCTATCGTACGAAAGCGAAACGTCTCTGCACACATGGGTTAGTCTGACCACTATACCCACAGGTAACCTAACCCTCATCGAACTAGTTAAACTCTCTCCCGTACAGTTATGTAGTATTGCAAAGCTTTGCGCAACAAACGAATGCGTAGCACCAGGATCAATCAAAGTATAAGCAGTACTACCAAAGACTGTAAAGGTACCTGCTATGACATCGGCATTCTCTGGATCCTCATCAGCGGTGATCACAAATGCTCTCGGCACTACTGTACTCTGATTCATAGCTGACTGAGTCCTAGCAAGAATAGCTCCACGTCCTCGGCCTCGGCCAACTCCAGAACCACTAGGAACACTCGCAACTGTGGCTTGCACTGTCTGAACAGGTGTCGTTCCTCCAGATCTTCCCAACTTGGGACAAGCATAACGGTAGTGCCCGACTTCATTACACTCATAGCACCTCACTTGAGATAGAGGGGGTCTCGGGCGAGCATTCCAAGATGAAGTCCCTCCAGACTGAGTCCAAGAACTGCCTCGGTTGTTGTAGTTGTTGTTCCATCCACGTCCCTGACTAGCTGGCATGAACCGGCTTTGTCCATATTTTGACCGGTTCGTTGGTGTCTGGAACCTCTTGTTTTGTCCCCCAGAACTCTGTACAGCATACCTCTTACGGATCTCATGTTGCTCCCTCTCATTACCCAGCCAAATAATCTCAGCTCTCAGGGCATCTGTCACCATGTCCTGGTAAGTCTCATAGACCTTGCACCCCATGACTGTCTGGATGCTAGATCGAAGACCATCCCAGAAACGTTTGCATCTGGCCTCCGGAGTAGCTACAAACTCACTGCATAGATGGACAGGCGGTTGAACTTGTTCTCATAATCATTGACCGTCTGATCTGGTCCCGGTTGCAGTCCCAAAAACTCTCGTCTCAGCTGGTCCTGGTATGCCTCAGAAACAAACTTCCTTCGAAACATCTCCATGAACTGGTTCCATGGCATAGTGATAGGTGTCGGCAGGTCCCTGGTGGTAGACTCCCACCAATCAACGGCATCTCCTCGGAACATAGTAGCGGCATATCTGGCCCATTTGTCATTCACGCACGTCAGCTTCAGCATAACCCTGTTCATCTGTCTAAGCCATCGATCAGCATCCTGTGGTGTAGTGACACCAGTAAAAATCTCTGCTCCAAGCTTCTCCAGCTTCATATACATTGGATCCTCGACTGGTCCCTGGTTTTCCTGTTCCCGAGCTTCCATAGCATCGATACGAGCATCTCTAGCATCTTGCCTCCGCAGAATTTGAGTTACCACGTTTAACATCTGCGTAGGGTCTCCCAAAGGAATATTTGGAAGGTGTTCCGGACCTCCCGCAACTTGCTGCGGTTGATCCACCGATATCTGATCGTCATCTAGGTGACCTTCAGCATGCTGATTCCCTCCAACTGGATCCATTCATACCTATATGAGAATGTATATGTATGCATGTCATATCATGTCGTGACAATTCTTATGCACAAACAACAATCATGCAATCACAGTTATGTCCCTAATGACCTATTGCCTGCTCCGCTACCAAAATGAAGCGCCCCGACCCGTATTTACCGTACACAGTAAACACGTGCCGGAACTATTCTAATTGATAGGAAACAGAACACAACTCGCATGTATTTTACAGCAGCAAACCATATAATACAATCGTTACCCATGCTCGGGGACCATTATTCAGCAGTACACAGCTCACTATATACAACAATAACAGAGTAAAGAGCAAGCAGTCACAGCAGCAGAAGACTCTATGCACATGCAGCGAGGTATGGATCTGGAGTCAGGTGGAGAAGAAGGCAGCAGCCATCGAACGTCGTACCTGATCTACGAAACAACTGAACCTACGGGATGAAACCCCGCAGGCGAGGGGTAAGTCCGAAGTGCTCACCGATGAAGGATAAACAGAGATATATAATCAACCATAATACTTTCGAAGTAAGCATAAACAACACAACAGAAGAATCCAACACAAACAACACAACATAAGAATCTTACTACAACATAACTGAGCCAAGACCAAAAGAATTCTTATTATTTTATTTACCAATTTTATCTTCCGAGCCCCGTCACTGGACAAGCTAGGGTCGTACCTGGTTATTAACTAATTCCAGATGCCAGGCCAAAACACAATCCGGGATCAACATCCCAATCACAACCAATCCGGATCAACATCCCAATAACAATCTCATCCGGGATCAACAGCCCAATATCAATCTCATCCGGGATCAACATTCCCAATAACCAAACCAAACCGGCCTTGACACCACAGAACTGGTCTCTAACCATCTAGTCGTACCACTACTTTCCACGTGACAATTATATCATCATCTCAAATTCAATTCCAATTCCATTACTCTATCATCAATTATTCAACTTCCTATTATCTCAGATTAATCCACAGACTCAACCAACCAACAATCTCATATCACTATTTATTCACAAATAACAGTTCAATGGTTACTCACAATACCACAGGCCAACAACACAATCCAGCAACAACACAGCAATATCCACAGCAATCAAATAGTAATCAATAATCATCAACAATTTGCATAGCAATCATATAACAGTCAATAATCACTTCAGCAGTTCAATCAAACAACAAAAACAAACACAGTATTACGGGCACATATCCAAGGTTATCCATCCTCACCTTAGCCGACTTTCAGTTTTGGAAATGTCCAACAGACTCCAAGTCCGGTTCCTCAGGTATCTGCTCGTTATCAACTCCTATATCAAACAAATAATATGCACACATAAGTGATATGCAATGTCATACTACTATTGTATACCGAAAAATAAATACTGACTCGTCTCGGTTACTCCCCCGGGTTATTTCTCCATTATCATCATCATTCACCATTTATTTCCAGTGTCAAAAATAATACTATACTTATACCCATACTCGGATACTATTCTAGTACAATACCTACTTTGTTAATACCCTTTCTAAAATTATTTCCCTCAAAATAATTATTATAACACACTATATATATTTTCCAAAATTATTTCCCTCTTAACAATTATTTTATATCATATATATTTTTTTCCAAAATTAATTTTCGTTTCCATAATCATATTTTCAAGAATTATTCTTTTTTTCTTTTTTTATTATTATTCGGACTGGGCCCAAGGGTTAGGTCTGGCCTGCTACATAAGCTCAAGCCCAGACTCAGGTAGCAGCCCAAGCTCAGCCCACATAGCAAACCCAGCCAACCCATCCGACAAGCCCAACGCACTAGCCACATCTCGCGGCCCAGTTGGCATAACGGGTCAACCCGACCCATATCGTGACCCATCCGGGTCGAAACCCCACCAACGGGTCTGCAGCTCACCTTGGTGGACGACGCGACGAGCGAGGCGACGACTGAGAGGGGAGACTGTGCAGACGGAGACGCGTGCGATGGAGGCGAGGTGAAAGGTGGCGGTCGCGACTCAGGTGGTGCTTGGCGGCGGCGGCTGCGTTGGTCGCGGCAACGAGGAGGAGAAGGACGACAAGGGGAAAAAGGGAAGGATGGCGACGGCCACTCCCCGTCCTACGGTGACAGCGATTAGAGGAAGGAGAAGGAGAGGCAAGGGGTGGTGTTGGCTCGGGCGGCGACGGTAGCAGGTGGTTGGTGGCTCATGGGGAGGAAGAGAAAAAGAAGAAAGGGGAAGAGGGTGGGGTTGCTGGTCAAAACGACGCAGCTTAGGTGGTTGTGTGTTGTATGTTTTTTTCTTTCTTTTTTCAGGTTACTTAGGCAGATTTGCAGGTAGGCAAGGATGGCGAAGGCTGGCTGTGTGTGTTTGCAGAAGAAAGGTGGTAGTGATGGTGCACTGGGAAGAGGAAAGAAAAGAATAAGAAACACGACAAAAAGGCAATCATGCAGAATACTGGTATTGCACGGGCAGAGTACTGGCAGTTCACATGCTCACAGTGAATGGCGGCTGCAGCCTCCACACTGTGCACCTTGTGAGGCGGGCTCTGTCCGGACCAGAAAATAACTAATGTACCCCCTTGGCTTTATTTTTGACCCGATAATTCGGGGTTAATCCCGGCTTTTCTGAAGATTCCTGGACCCGAAAAATTCTAACTTTGGTCCGAAAAATCCGCAGAAAAATCCCGAGCGTGGGACAGGGCTCGGTTTCGGAATCCGATGCACGAATTACCATAAATTAATTACGCAAGATTAATTTTAATGGTAAATTACGGCAAAATAAATTATTACGGTGACGGTAAAAACGTAAAAATTAACCGGGCTGTTACACACAATGTTAAATTTAATTATTTTTGGGAACACGTACTGTTGGGATTAGCATGGCAAAGGAGCAAAATATTACGCAAACCCTAGAATCCTCTAAGAGTATTTAAATTCTCTATCTCTCTTTTTTTTTTTAATAAAGAAAAAATTTAGGTTGAGGGGAGGCTCTATATATAAGCAAGACACTAGTTGAATTGAGTTAATTAAATGATGACATACATATGCTATGCTAATTTGATTATTAATTTCCATGGCATACAGGAATTACTCCCGCAGTACGACCAGGAAGCATTTCTTTTTGGATATGAACGAAATCTTTATTGCCACCAACAGATCAAATACAAAACCCGAAAATTCGGGTAAA
This sequence comes from Turnera subulata, assembly GCA_028386065.3. NCBI lineage: Eukaryota > Viridiplantae > Streptophyta > Magnoliopsida > Malpighiales > Passifloraceae > Turnera > Turnera subulata. The sequence goes on from JAKUCV010004296.1 coordinate 70,457, forward strand.
AGGAAGAACAGACCCAAACACTACCAGCATAGACAGCCTGACAAACCCCTGGAATATCACCCCAAATAAAGAGTATCAATACCCTACCAAACTGGCCTGAACATGCAATAAGCAAAACCATCAGCCTAGATCACTACACATAGGATAAAGAACAGGGTACTCCATTCCATTGTTTAAGACTATCAACACATATAAATAAGTAGATCAGATTGCTGTAAGGGAAAGGAGGGTTGCCTACCTTTAATCCAAGAAATCGACCTGTGAAGTATGACCTCGAAAAGTTTTCCCCAATCAATCTCCACTTGTTCAAAGACAAGTTTATTTCTGCAAAGCCATATACGTACTCCGAACTGTAGCGAAGAACACAATACCCCTACCACATTTGATGACTGTCCGTTGACAAAAATCTTGTTTCCGTCAGCAGCATCTATTCCAGCTTAAAAAGGGTTTAAAGCTTCATATCAAAAATAAAAAAAAGGGTTTAAAGCTATTTTATGTCCCTCAACTTTATTAGTTTTATCATTGTTGTCCCTGTGTTTATAATTTCATTAATCATGTCCCTCATCTCAATAGAAACTGAGTGTTTATGTCCTTTCTCCTTATATCTCAATAGAAACTTAGCGTATACAAACTGAGTGTTTATGTCCTTTCTCCCTGTAGCACACAAATCCCAAATTATTTACGAAAGTCTTATTTTAAATTTTTTCATTACCTTTTGAATATCGAAATTAATTTTTTTATTTATCCATTTATCACGTTCTTTGTCTAATCATTTTCACCGTAATTTGTGTTGTTTGCCACGAAAAAAAATTAAAAAGAACAAACAACAGTAACAAAAATTAAGAGGAACAAAGAGATATATGTGAACACAAAAATTCTAGTATTTCTTTCCATTGATATTTACAGAATAAAATACATAAAATCCAAGCATTGTATACCCAAAAGAACCAAGAATTAATGGTGTAAATCCTCCAAAACACAAAGAAGCAGCGAAAAGAATTTAAAAAATTGAAGAAAAAATCACTATAGGTTGAGCGTTAAGAGAACGACGTCGTGGGGAATCCGGGTGAGGTGGAGGCCGTGAACAGATCCGACAGAGGGGAGTTCTACAACGACGGATCTGTTTCGGCGCCTTCTCCAACAAATCTCTTCCAAGAGATCTGCAGCAGTCTGTCGTGATTGAAACGTTTACCAAATTTTATGCTGGTAGAGAAGACACGAGGCTTTGATAATTTTTTAATCAAACACTTTTTTCTCCTGTCTTGACGATTTGCAACCAAGGAGAAAGTGAATCTTATACATATCTTAAATTTGGAATTACTGATGGAATTAAATTTGTGTTAACTTTCGGAAATTAGGTTTCCAATCAAACGCATCTAAAAAAAAAGTGACGATTTTTAATATAATGGTTCTTAATGATAAAAAAAAAAATGTCATCTGCCTCGTTAAAATTTATTACTTCTTTCTAAAAACTTTAAAAATAAATATTAAGAGCATTTGAGGCTGAAACTAACCGAAAAATTTGATAAGAAAATAATAACCATAAAAATAGAAAACACAATCCAATTAAATTTAGATTTTAATTAAACTGAGAAATGGAAAAGTTAATACAAAGTAATTTAAAGATTAGGACATGTAGTTGATCAAAAAAAAAAAAGATTAGGACATGTAGAGCCCACAGGACACATGTCTATACCATAACAAGTGACCCGCAATACCAAGGAAGTAGTCCTCGGAACACAACACAGGCTCTCTCTCTCCCTAGGAACCTCTCTCTCTCCCTTCCATTTTCTCTCCCAAAGTCGTCTTCCTCAAGAACGTTCGGGCTTCCGCCGCCGGTTCCTCCGGTTGGTTGGTAAGCCCATTTTCTCTTTATAAGTGTTTATTAAGTCTTTACTTTATATATATCTAGTAGATTTGTAATAGATCTGGTAGTTAGTTGATGGATCTCAATTCCATCCTTTTGTTGTTGGAGACTCTTAATACCTCTTCTTGCCTGACATCCATGGATCTGAAGCTTTCAACCTCGAGGCTTCTAGATCTGCGGATACAAAAGTAAGAGATTGTGAGTTGTTCTTCCATTCATCCAGTGGCCTTGAATTGGGCTTGTTGCAGATAGCGGATAGTTGTTATTGTGTGAAGTTTGGAGCTTGTTATGAAGTGTTTACTCACAAAGGAGGATATGGGCTTTCTTCCGTCTATCCGGTGATGGCTATTGTTCGGCTTGCTCGGGTTTCAGAGATAAAGCCGATAGCTACCGACCACCGGAAGCGAACTTGGTTGCTGTTTGGGGCTAGTCCTGCTTTGTGCGGATTGAACGCCCTCCCGTCCATGGGTAGCTGCGAGTTCTTCGGTTTGAGTTTTAACTCTTGCCTATGTTTGAATTTAAGAGTAACCGCTTTGTATTCATGGTTCATGCTTTGTTTGGGGATTTATTCCTCCATGTTTGTGGCTTTCAATTATGTTGTTTTTCTTATTTTTAACAGTGTAATTTGTGGTAATATGTATGTTGTACTCGGTTTATATTAATATATTTTTACCCCTTTCGACAAAAAAAGGAAGTAGTCCTTTGACATATGGGCATTATTTGATGCTGGTGTTGAAGAAGCATGGACTAAATTGTTCACCGTTGCAGGATTTCGTGAGCTTCAAGCTCCTCTTGGATTTCGGAGCAGTGCAGACTTATTTTTCTAAACACCCACCGGAGGATTGCTCACAATTAACCCAATTACACAGGAACGGAGGGATGTTCAAATTGATGGAGATACTTGCAATTCCCAGATTGTTCCTTATTTGGCCACCCAAGCTTCACTTGAAGAAGTTTAACTGAGTATTGACTTTAATTTGTAGTTATATCTTTTATCATGTGTTGTGTTCGTCATCATCTTTATGCACCCCTGGTTCCAAACTGCAAACATCAGTTCTCAGTCGTTTGTAGACATGCTAGCGCTTGGATGTAGAAGAGAATAAAAGCATAATTATCAATCTAACAACATGAATGAATTTTATAAAAAAGAAAACAAACAAACATGAATGAGTAATGGGGTAACCAATAGAATACTCTCATTTTCCAACCAATCTTAACTTACATCCCTTATCTATCACTTGGATCCACATGCCGAGTTAAGCGATGACCTTCCAATTAAGTCATCAAAATTCCATGCTTTCCTTTGGGTTCATATATGCAAGGCCCAACGAATCCACAATAAATAAATAAATAAATCTCGAGGGTCGTTTAGTTTTCTCCCCTACCTTTTATTCCTAATTTCTTCTTCTTCTCTTTTTGTTCCAGAAATTATTTTGAACGGAAACCATATTTACCCCCGTTTATTCCGATCATTAACTTTGAGAAACAAAAAAAGAGAAGAAGAAGAAGAAGCTTTAAAACCCAAATGATGCCTGATAAGGAATTGACGAAGGAGTTGGTGTGGGATATTTTGCCAAGGCTACATATGAAGTCTATTGTGCGATTCAGGTGCATTTCTACATCTTGGGACACGCTTCTCTCCAGTACCGATTTTAAGTTGCCACCTTGCCTTCTTTGCCCCCTGGTCATTGAGAAGATCAAATCATTGAGTGATAGGTGACCAAGGCATGACATACTCCACCTCCAGAATTAACAGAGCCAAATCTCTTTTTTCTTTCACTTTGTTAGTGTTCTGTTTCTGTGTTCAACCTGACTGATTTGCCATTTGATTTGTGGTCCTCACAAGAGTTTGAAAGGGGCATGCTCAAGATAATAGGCACATTGGACAATGAACACTACTAAAGATCTTAAGCTCTTCTGTGCTTTGTAATGGTCCTCTTTCATTTCTTTTTACTGGGTTTCTGGACTGGCGTCTGTTTTATTCTATACCATCCTTTGCATACGTATGGTAAAACGCATATAAAGCATTACACTGGAGAAAATAACAAAGCTTAAACAATTCTTGTTTCCTCAAATGCAGGGAAAAAGGATATATTTATATGCTGTTTAGAGAAAAAGGAGGAAGAAAAGTAATACATAAGCAGCTTTTACTATTGAAATTTGTTGAAGATAGCAAGAGGAAGAATAGGGGAGGAGTTGGGGGGAAAGGAGTGAAAAGGACAAGAAAAACATGAAGATTAATGATCTTCGTGGGATACTTTGCCTGCTAGAAGACAGGCATACTGGCGGCCGCCCCAGCTTTCTACTCCCGCAAGTAACCAAGAAAAGAACAAAGAAGAACCAAGATTGAGTTTTTAGCTTTTGGCGGTCAAACTTAAGTATCCTGATCCTATGCTAACCACTAGAAGAAGTGAAACAGCAAACCCGGAAGAACATAAGGAGACTCATCTGCCCACTGCAAATTTCTGACAATGCAACACCACGAATTACAACATGGAACAGCCTGATGCAGGTACTATTAAAATCAACTGCGATGGAGTTTCTAAACAAGCCACCAGAGATACGGGACTTGGGGTGTCAAAACCAAAAGCCAATCGGCCTTGATGTCAGAGGCAATGACAGTACAAGAGGCGGTTAACCTTGCTTCAGCTAGGGGTTTTCGAAAGATTACCATTGAAACCGACTCATTGGTTTTGTGGAAAGCTATTCAAAGTGGAGAGGATATCCCGCTGATGATTAGAATCGTAGTGCTAGATAATAGAAGAAGAAAGATGTTTTTGAGGAATGCTATTTCAGATGTATTGCCAGATCTGCAAATAAAATAGCAGACTGGGTAGGGAAATCTTCCATAACTCAATCATGCCCTCCAACTTGGACTTCTTGTACTCCAATGCGGTTAGGCATCCTCCTTTGCAAGGATTTTATTCTAAGCCAGTAAAAGTTTACGTGTTCCCGGCAAAATAAATAAATAAATAATAATAATCAAGTGCCTATGACGTGATACCACTACGATGGGGTTTTATATTACATATGAATAATCATCTGCATCTGAGCAACTAAGCCAGCACAGAGTTCTCAAACGTTTAAATCCAAGTGACTTTGGCTCTCTGGCCGTACTCCAGCACAAGATTCTCTGATTCAAACGCAGTACCGCATGGGGACAGACGATGAGCAAATGAGATTGATCCATATGCAAAAGAACTTTACATCATCCCAGCTATCCTCAATCCCCAAACAGAAAACTATAATTTTAAATAAACTGAGTCGGTAGGCCAGTCATTCAAATCTATTCCAGGCATTTCAGTAGCTAGAGTGCATTGTCTTCTTGAGACAAATGCCTATTTCAATCCTCGCCCTGCCAAGCACATTTCATTCAAGTCTTAGCAACAGGACAAAGATGCACTAATTCAAACCAAATTTTCAGCTAGCAGAGTATATGAATTAAAAATGAAGGCAATATGATTTCGAAGCAGAGAACAAACCATGTCAGATAACTGGTCTCTTATGCAGTACATAGACTTCACCATGGTTTCTAGAGTGTCTTTAGCTACTTGGAACTTCGCTTCAGACCCTCCCATGTGAGATTGAGCATCACTTTGAAGCTGAAGAATGTCGATGATCATATAGTTAAATATGAGCAAAAAGAATCATTTTTGCTTAATAAGGTATGGCCCAAAACAAAAAAAAAAAAATTCCAGTGAATGTGAATAGACAAGTGATGAGATACCTTCAAGTTGATAACAGCAACGGGATTGATCATTTCCGTTGTGTCCTGATTTGCCATATTCCATGTCATAGCCTTCAAGCGAGGCAGAGTAACCTGCAAAGAATAATAACTTGGAGGATTACAATGTGATAAGTGTAATTAAAAAAAAAAAAAGTGTACTTTCCTAACTCATTAAACTGCAAAAGAGTTGCTACCTGATCCTTGAACACATCTTCCCTCCACTCTCTCTGAAACTTCTGCAACAAAAGCGTCAATAGCCTCTGCAGTTCGGGCAGGACCTCGTCAGGGAACAGCTTTTGAATCTCGTCTCTGCTCACGTTCTCGTAAACGCACCGTCGATTTAACGTACGAAGGCAGACCAAGAGCTATACATGATTTTTTTTTTTTTTTTAAAAAAAGCAGAAACTTCAATAAAGATTTTGAAATTATGTCACCAGTCGTTAAAAATGGGGGAATTGTAGGAACTTCAATACGTACTGGGTCGAGGTCGGAGTCGTTTTGGAGCTGGAGCATGTCGCAGATGACGCGTCGGTCGGCGGCATCGAGGCCTGTTGTTCGGGTTCTCCAGAGAGCTTGAAGTATATACTCTACTGATTCTTTTGAGTTAGCTCTTACAAGGAGCGGCAAATGACCCCATAGAGTCTGCTCCAAGTTATTCATCGTCTGGTTTTTTTTTGTGCCCTAACTCGATTTCATTGATTCGTTTCCAGCAACTTCTGATTAAAACGGAACAAGGTTTCCATGGCAAAACGATGTCGTTTTGGCATCAACCGCCAGAAACTTAATAGTAATAGGCATAAACCCCAATTTGCCCCCTGTGTTATACATTTTGGGTCGATTGAATCCCTGTGTTTCTATTTGGGCCAATTGCATGTCTATGTTTGTAAAATTGGCTCAATTTAGTCCCAGTCAAAATTAAAGTCAAAATTGGGCTGACGTGGCATCCACGCGGTGGCTGACCTGTGAGGTCAGAGTTTGACCTCGTCCTACGTGGCTTTGTAAATGTGGTGGCCAAATAAGAAAGTGACACGTGGCTACCCGATTTTAAAAACCTAACCTGATTTGGTGTGGCCCGATGCAATTAACCCACAAACGTAATAACCGATTCATACCCTAAAATCCCTAACCGGTCAACTTTTTGTCAAATCCCTAAATGCTATTTAATATCTTTCCCTTTCCTTCTCACTTGCTCACACGATCTTATAAAGCCCTAAATAGAATTAAGTGAACCCAACACCATAAGAGGTTTCTTACTCTCTACTCGCAGCTCTTTTCTTTTTCTTTTCTTTTTTTTTATATGATTTCTGGAATTTAGTCATCCTCTTCCTAAGTCGAACCTCCTGAAAAGTATTTGCCCTAATCTATCCAGACAATGAAGCGCCATGCTTAGTATCCTTGCCCAGGTAATCGTCAAAATCAGATTGAGATTTACATTTTTTTTAAAAAAAAAATTTCTTTGATGATTTTTTTTTTGTTTTGATTTTGTGTTTTTTTTTTGTTGGGGAAAAATAATTGATTTAGGAGAGTACTAGGTGCCACTTTGGGGGCTGCATTCATGGTGTTCGTGGTGTAGACAGATCTATCAATCCATTGCAGCAAAATGGAATCAAGAGAAGCTCCTAGCCCTACCCTCAAATTGTGCATCCCAAAAAAGTTTCTCCTATTTCTGAAAAAAACATGAGTTCGTCCTCCTCTTCAGTTCGTAATCGTGATTGGGAAGACACGATATGTGACTGTGGAGAATTGTCTCCTTTGCGTGTCTCTAATGCTCCCAGAATCCAAGTCGGCGATTTTATGGTTGCGGTTTGCTCAATGAAGATGGGAGGAGATGCAATTTTTTTTAGGTATGATCCTCCAATGTCCCGACGTGAGCAACATTGAAGATGCATTTTTGGAATGGGAAATATATGTATTTTGTTAGGAATCGGGTAGCAACTATGGATATTGGTTGCAAAATTTTGTGTTGGCCAGTATGTTGGCCAAACTGAAGACAATTATGCAATATATATATATATGTATGCTACTTGTTTGATGAAATGTCAAGTAGAGGACTAGAAACACAGGGACTCAATCGGCCCAAAAGGTATAACACGGGGGCAAATTGGGGTTTATGCCATAGTAATACCTCCCTCCTACTCCCTTGTTTATGCGCTGCGTTTTAAAAGTAAGACCAATTTCAACGAAACGACTCGTCGAGAGTTTGGTTTCAGTTCAAAATCTCGAAAATTTAGGGAGGCGGAAGCGCGTGAAAGATTAACAAGCAAAGCAGAGCGGAGCAACAACCCCAATGGCACCGCACGACGTACGGAGGCCGTTCAAGAGGGCGGCGATATCCGATCAGCAGCGGCGTAGAGACCTAACGCTAGAGAGACAAGCGCAGAGCCGCCGCGACGCGCAGAATCAAGCCCGGTGCTTGGCCTCCACCATCCTCTCTCTCCAGTCCCAATCCACCGAACCCGAACACCACCACCAAAACGACATCGAACTCGCACCGGAAACCGAACAGGAAGAGCATGTAGCTTCGTCGAAGGACCTAGATGTCCGCCACGCCGCGAGGCTTAGAGGAGCCGAAGCTCGCAAATGGTTCGCCGGACAGCTCATGCTCCCGGAGTGGATGATCGACGTTCCTGATCGCCTGAGCCAAGACTGGTCCTTTCTCTCTCCTTCTCTCCTCGTCTAACGGGACGACGGTTAGCAGGCAGCGAAACGGTTCAATACTACACCGTTTCCCGTCTGCTTTACCGAATGGAGCGAAAACGAGAGACGTGTCAGGTCCCGCTAGTTCTTATTCTATACTGGACTGCATATTTCAGGAGGTACTAGTCAATACTCAATAATGGCAGAGCTTTGTTTTGGTGGTCTTTTTGATAATTCTCGTGTTAATTCTTTTTTTTTTTTGTATGACTTGTAGTCGGATCAGACCTACCACGTGATTGACATGGTTTGCTGGAGAGGATACTCCCTTTATGACTGCACTGCTGAGTTCAGATTTTTTTGGTTGAACTCCAAGTTGGGAGAGACCGGTGCTTGTGATCCTCCTTCGCATAGTCATAAGTACAGGTTCAGTACGGTTCCGGTATACAATTGTGACCAGGAGCAGCATATTCAGGAGCAACACCTTATGTTAAGGATGGATTATTGTTTTGTAACAAGTAATACTTTTTGCCGCAGTTGAAATGGATTATGTTAGAATATAGTGTTTTGAGAAATGTTTTCTGACAGTGATCACTGTGGTTCGTTATCAGGCATGCACATTATCAAACTGGAAATACACCGTTGGCGTTAGTTTGGAAGGATCAGAACTGTAGTCAGTATGTCATTGACACAGATAATAAAGGGCAGGTTCCAGCGCAACAACAGGTAATTGGTTTACTTGCTTCTGTCCCTGCTTTCTTTTGTTTTTTGGTCGGGAAAATGCATGAGGGAGCAGCTTCTGTTTCATTGTTTGGAATGTGTTTTGTGATCTTGTCATGGGATATCTGTTTGAGACTTATGTGTATGGTTTGATCAGGTAGTCCTGGAGCTACAGAATGATGGGCAATTGATTACATCGGATGATCCCCCTGTATCATTTGGTTGTGCGGATTCGGAATTTATCCAAAAGGTTTGACTCTGCAATTAGTTATTCGGATGGTGTCTTGTATATTTCTTGTTCTTTCCTCTTTCTTCTTCCCTTTTTTTTTTGGCCTGTGTGGAAAGAGTACATTTTTGTTATATCTTAAACGTTTTTTCCAATTCTTCAGTCAGGATTATCTTCAGGAGATCTTCTACGTTTTGCTATTGGTGATGGAGGGCTTAGTATTGTGGATGGAAAGCTTGAGAAAGCTGATTTACAGTATCTCGGCAGGCCTAACCGAGCACGTGCTTTTGCAGATAGTTACTCCAAGGTTGATAGAAAATGGACAATTTTTGCTGCTACTTTTTTCCTTCACCTCCATGGTTTTTGTGTTTTAAAAGCTTGTTATGATGAACCCATGAGCTCGACATCTACTTTTGCAGGTTATGTTCCAGCACACCGTTCGGCATTGCCCTTTAAAATTTGAAGATCTGCTGTCATCAATTCATCCATCAGATGATCAACAGAGCAAACCTTGTGACATAGAGATGACTGGTTGATAGAGATATTTACCGGGGCTGATGCGGAAATATACCTTTGGTGCTTGACTGTCTGATGCTCCAGACCATTTCTTGATTGTTTTAGAACTTCATCTCTCAGCTGCCTCTGAAGTACTGATGCACCAGTGAACGGAAGTCCTTGGGAGAAAGAAAGTTTTGGCACGAATATAAATATAGGTTATTGTGTAGCATATATGAGCAGAACGAATTATGAAACTGCACAATTGTGTCGACTTTGTGTCTGCTGAATCCTATATTACTCTGAATTTCATGTACATGCCTTTGGATGTGGGAAGAATACTGCACTACCTTCTGAGTTTCAAAACTGTATCTTCTTTGGGTGTGCTTACATTCCTGATCTCGAGTAATGCTCATACTTTCGTGTAGAGGCATTAGGAACCCAAGCAGGTGGGGGTTATGGTTTCAGTTACGGCAGAGCATGAGTGGGGGGTTCTTTCCTGATATAGTCTCTTCAGCTCTTTCCTGATCTTGATTTCTGTATGTGGATGGCTTTTTAAGCTGGGAATGTGAGAAATTTAATCACATTAAAGATTTTATTGCAGTTCAAATATAGGACCCGAACAATCACCAACACCTGATCATGTATGATTAAAATCCTACTTTATTGAATATCAAGTCGTATAGCGCAGCTTAGAAGCCTAGAAAGTCGTAAGAGTTATACATATAATTGCCCAATGCTGCTAGTATTTTCTTTTTACCAAAGAATAGAAATAAGAATTTCCATTTTCTTTTGAAAGAACGAAAAAATAGGAAGAAGGATAGTAATCACTAATCAGTAATCACAGGAAGTATGAAAGTGAAATAACGAGGAAAACAAATCTCAATGAACTTTATTGTCATTCTATGTACTACAAGTCTACAACTATCAAGAATAATTATCTGGCTGTGGCTCTGGCTCAGCTAGCCAACACTACTATCTCCTAGCACCACCATAAAGAATAACTGTATTGAAAGTTTTGACTCTGGCTCAGCTAGCCAACACTACCTACTACAATTATAAGGGAAGGAATTGTATCTAAATATCTAGTAGCTAGCCGAAGAATAGCGTCTAGCTCAGCTAACCAATGCCACCTACTACAATTATAAGAGAAAGAATTGTACATAAAGATCTGGCTCAGCTAGCCGAAGTTGTTGCATCACAACTATCATGCGTGCAGGCCAAGATGTCTCTGTAGTCCCGTGAAATTGTGAACTGGTCATAAACTTTTCCATCGCTGCTTTTCATGTACTCAAAAAGCAGGGACGAGTGATTAAATGCTGTCAATTTGACAAACCCGTGATCATAATCCCTGTAAATACTCCATTTTGGAATCATATCACTGAATTGCGATAAATGGGCTCCAGCTCCTCCGGCAACAACATGGATTGTACCACCCAACGCACCTTTATAATTCTTCTTTTCCCACCTCACGCATTGATTCTATGACACCAACAAACATAATATGTTAGTCTAGTAGTTATTCTACGAGATGGAAGAGGGGAGCCTCTTTCAATATACATCAAAACGAAGTTAGACATAACATGAAAAAAGAACGTAAATATTGCTGTAACATTGATGAACCACAATGACAAGAATTTCAAACTAAAATGTGACAAGTGGTTGATTACGCAATCCAGAGATTTCAAATAGGTAAAAAGGGTCTATATTTAGTGAAACTGGGCATACCTGGTAGATAGGACAGGTCCTTTCATAGTTGTGGACATGTCCGTAAAAGGCAATATCTACCTTGTACTTCTGCCATAGTTTCTGCAAGCTTTCCCTCCCCATTGGCTCTTCAAACGAGCCCTCTTGCGCATACCAAGAGTTTGAGGAATAACCAAGGACACGGTGAGCTGCAAAGATCAACCAAGCCTGCTTTTGCCTATCTGCCGATGCAAGGCATTTCTCAATGAATTTGTACTGTTCTGTTCCCTCTCTCCAGTCATGCTCGGAGTCAGCAATTCAGAAATGAAACATTCCATAATTGGTTGCGTACCTGTGTATACATACACACTTCAATCAAATCCAGGTAGACAAGAAATTTCATCCTTGAATTGTGCGGCATTGTAACCCTATTTACTTGAACTAATAATGGCTCTACAAGTAACCAAAGCTTCACAGTGAGATCTTATTGACTCTATGGAGATATCCAGACTGGATCCATTTCCAATGTGATAATTTAACATAATTGTTTTTTTGGTTTCTTTCATTTTCCTTTTCCTTTTTTCCCATGTCCTGTTTATACTTAAATGCTCAGCTCAATTGAAATAGTGGAATATAATTCAAGTTCTTAACTCTAACTTACAAATACCATAAGATACTCTAAAGTAAAAGCTTCCATATGGTTGTCAACCGAAATCACTCCAACAAAAAGATCATATATCTTACCAAAACTTAGCTCTATTCTCAGCAGGAACATAAAACATGCTCTCCGCAGGCACACCACACTCCCCACCAGAATCTTTCCCGGTATAGAATGATCCTGTATTTGGCCAGTCTCGTTCATGATTCCCACTGAAAAAGCAAGCAGAAGAACATGCTTTGAACTTTCTAAAGTTATTGTTCAAAAGCCCATGGAATTATTCAAAGGAAAACATACAGACCTTGCAATCATGTATGGCACTTGTGATGCAATGGGCTCAACTTGAGCTGTGAATTGGTCCCATTGTGAGAGGTATCCATTTGAATATGTAATGTCTCCAATATGGAATACAATATCGATTTTGTCCAGGCCCTTAATGAGTTGGTCAGTGGTGTTAAGTGAACCTGGTTGATAATCACTGTATTCGTTTGAACCATCACGTTCTGCCTGGAAGACATTTATCAGAAATGTACATAACTTCCTATATGCTCCGTACATTATATCCATATGCTACTTGTGGAAATTAGTGATGAGTAGAAGAATAGTAGCAGAAGTGCATCTAAGTAAGAGATCGCCTATTTCTGATTCTCAAGCAGAAAGTCACAACACAATGCCAGCTGGTTTCAGAGAGCGATTTCTTCGTTTAGTCACCCAAAATATCCATATCAGGAGATGCAATGCGGTTTTTCAACTGCCACACATTAATGCTTTAGAAAGAGTAAGGTCCATAAGGATTCAACCTGAAAATAAAAAAAAAAAAATTGCATTTTCCTATTCTTTATGCACATGTTCAGCCAAAATATGCAGATACAGTTTTGAAATCCACCAAAAGTTTAGAAATTTGAAGCAGCAGAAGTTGATCACACTTTCCAGGTCAAGAGAATTACATCCAGACAAGCAATTGACAAAATCTCGCATCCCAGTCTAAGAACAGGTTTTAAGGAATAGAAAGTACTGCCAACAAAGATCTAGGCATCCTCACAATTAAACTGAAGATACTTCTCAAAATATATAGTATACCTCATCATCAATATCATCCAAAAAATCCTGTTGCCTCCAAGAATATTCTCCTGTTGTCCTCTCTTCAGGGGTGAGCCACAAGAAACTATTTTGTATTTTTGACCTATTGCAGAAAACACCATTTGACATGCAGAGCAGCATGGACGGGAATTCCTATATCAAGTCAAAACAGCAATGACATATAACAACTGATACGGCAATACTACCAGAACAAAGCTAGATAGCACCTCCAAATCAATCAAAGTCTCCAAGATCAGCAACCAATTCAACCAAATTAGGGTTTCAGCAATTACCTCTATCACCTCAAAACACAACAAAGGCGTTAAGCAACAATAGAGTAATAAAAGCTAGGAATCTTGAATACGCCACAAGCAAATCAATCACTTGATAAGTAAACACAATCCCTCAAATAAACAAGAAGAAATCAATTCTACTTGCAAATAACCAAGGTAATGAAAACCTCAAACTTTATTATCAAATAGCAAGAATAATGTGTGTTATAAAAAGAACCCTAAAGACCCTATATATAGGCACCCAAGTCGGCCACATGAGCAACCCTTGCCGACTTGGAGTTTGTTTTCTAACTCCTTGGCCAAGTCGGCCACACCCCTCCTAGTTGGACTAGGTTTTGACTTTTAATCCAACAACATATTGGACTAATTAAACCCAACAAAAATAACCCATAATTGTTTATGACCCAAATAACAAAATAACCCAATGAAATAAAAGACCCATGCCGAAATTATTTATTGTTTTTATATATAATAAAATCGGCAACTTAAATTATAAAATAAAATGGATATGTCGACATGGGGCCCACATGCTCCAGTCGACTAGGCTTCTTCTCCAATGACAGAGACACATGTTGGTTTCTTCTTGTACTCTTCTCCAAGCTTGATCATCTTGTCTTCTTGCAATTCTTGATTTATCAAAGCTTGAACAAAGTGCAGCATGTGGTTCTTGATCATCTTCAATCGAGCCCGTGTGATTGGTCCTTGAGGCAAGCTAATGGCGCAATCTCCATCATTAGCTCCACTTGGTGCTTGCTTGCTTGCATCATTCCCTCCCTCCTCAAAAGGATTCGCCCTCGAATCTAAACCTACAGTGTCAAAGGGAGAAAGATCAGCAACATTGAAAGTAGCACTCACAGCATACTCACCAGGTAGATCGATCTTATAAGCATTGTCATTGATGCGCGCCAACACTTGAAAAGGGCCATCCCCTCGCGGATCCAGCTTAGACTTCCTGTGATGAGGAAACCTCTCCTTCCTAAAGTGCACCCAAACCCAATCTCCAGGTTCAAACTTAACAAGCTTGCGTCCACGATTAGCTCGTTGTGCCACTTTAGTGTTCTTCTCCTCAATGTGCTTTCGAGCCTTCTCATGAATAGTCTTAACCAACTTAGCTCTTTGTTGCCCATCTACATTAACAATCTCTTTCAAAGGTAAAGGCAACAAATCCAAAGGGGTTAGTGGATTAAAACCATACACAATCTCAAACGGAGAATAACCTGTAGAAGAATGAATGCTCCTATTATAAGCAAACTCAATCAATGGCAAACAATCTTCCCAAGTTTTCAAGTTTTTGCCCACGACAGCACGCAATAAAGATCCTAAAGTTCTATTAACCACTTCCGTTTGACCATCAGTTTGAGGATGACAAGCAGTAGAAAACAACAACTTGGTCCCTAACCTACTCCATAAAACTCGCCAAAAGTGACTCAAGAACTTAGTATCCCTATCAGAAACAATTGTCCTAGGAATGCCATGCAAACGAACTACATCCCTAAAGAACAAGTCAGCAACATGTGAAGCATCATCAGTTTTATGACAAGCAATAAAATGAGCCATTTTACTAAACCTATCAACAACAACAAAGATGCTATCACGACCTTTCCTGGTCCTAGGCAAACCAACCACAAAATCCATAGATAAATCAGTCCAAGGAACATCAGGAACAGGTAAAGGAGTGTACAACCCATGAGGTTGCACCCTAGATTTGGCATGTCGACATGTGACACACCCATTACAAACCTGCTCAACATTCTTCTTCATATTAGGCCAATAAAAATGTTCCTGCAGAATGTCAAGGGTTTTAGCAATACCAAAGTGACCCATCAAGCCACCATCATGAGATTCCCTAACCAAAAGCTCACGCATAGAACAAGCAGGAATGCAAAGTTTATTCTCACGAAATAGATATCCATTATCTCTATAAAACTTTTGAAAACCAGATTGTTCACATGCTTCATACACATTAGCAAAGTCAGGATCAGACTTATACAAGTCCTTAATATACTCGAATCCAATCAACTTAGAACTAAGAGAAGAGATTAGAGCATACCTTCTTGATAACGCATCGGCAACCACGTTATCCTTACCTTGCTTATAGCGCACCACATAAGGGAATGTCTCAATGAATTCCAGCCACTTGGCATGCCTCTTATTCAGCTTACCTTGCCCTTTCAAATACTTCAGGCTTTCATGATCAGTGTGGATCACGAATTCCTTAGGCCACAGGTAATGCTGCCATGTTTGTAGTGCTCTCACCAATGCATAAAGCTCCTTGTCATAGGTAGAGTAATTGAGTTGAGCTCCCTTCAGCTTCTCACTAAAGTAAGCAATAGGTTTCTTTTCCTGCAAAAGAACAGCACCTATGCCTATACCAGAGGCATCACACTCAATCTCAAAGGTAGAATCAAAGTTAGGCAATTTAAGAATAGGAGCAGAACATAATTTCTCTTTCAAAGTTGCAAACGCCTGCGCCTGTGCATTACCCCACTTAAATCCAACTTCCTTTTTGACAATATCATTCAATGGTCCAGCAATGGTACTAAAATCTTTCACAAACCTTCTATAAAAACTAGCAAGTCCATGAAAAGATCTTACCTCAGAGATAGTAGTAGGCGTGGGCCACTCCTTAATGGCTTTCACCTTCTCTTGGTCAACCTCTATCCCATTAGCACTAACAACATAACCAAGAAAGATAACACGATCCATGCAGAATGTACACTTCTTAAGCTTAGCAAACAACTTTTCAGCCCTAAGTGCATCCAACACTAGCCTAAGATGCTCCATATGCTCATCAACATTCTTGCTATAGATCAGAATATCATCAAAGTACACAACAACAAACTTCCCAATGAAATGGCGCAAGACATGATTCATTAAACGCATAAAAGTACTAGGTGCATTAGTTAACCCGAAAGGCATTACCAACCATTCATACAACCCATACTTAGTTTTAAATGCAGTCTTCCATTCAACTCCAGTTTTCATGCGAATTTGATGATATCCACTCATGAGATCAATCTTAGTAAATATGCATGCACCATGTAATTCATCAAGCATGTCATCTAACCTAGGAATAGGATGGCGATACTTTACCGTTATTTTATTAACGGCGCGACAATCAACACACATACGCCATGTTCCCTCCTTCTTTGGCACTAGAATCACAAGCACAGCACAAGGAGAGAGGCTCTCACAAATCAGCCCCTTAGACAACAAATCCTCGACTTGTGTTTGTATCTCCTTTGTCTCCTCCGGATTGGCCCTATATGCTGGCCGGTTAGGAATTTGAGCTCCGGGAATGAAATTAATTTGATGCTCAATGCCCCTTAAAGGAGGCAACTCCCTCGGTAATTCCTCCGGGAAGACATCCACATAATCCTGCAAAAGAGAAACAACACAACTAGGCAATTCGGGATTAAGGTCAGCTTGATTAAAATAAGCACCCTTGAATAAGAGCACTAACACTCCCCTCTTTTCTTCACAAGCTACCCTCATCTCTTTCATAGATGCATAGAAATTTTGTTTCTTCCTTCAGTAATTCCCTTGAGTCCGATTAATCTAGTGGGCTCGGGTTTGGGCCTGGTGCACTAACGGACTCGAAAGACGGGCCGAACGTGCCAAGATCCATGTTCTCGGGACGGTATTAATAGTTCCTTTAATGGCTTGATATAAACGGATATAATTAACTGCTATTATATGAGTTAATGAAAGAATTAATTCAACCTACTTATTTTATTAATAATTGTCTATGGTTTCACTCAGATTATACAAGAATTAACATTTTATGGCTTTGTTTTGAATAATACTTTGGACACCTGAGTTTTTACAAAAGTGATCGTGATATGAGATATTTTAATTATCAATTAAGTTAAAATAAATAGTGGGTATGTTATTATTATTAATTAATTAATTCTCTGATAAACTATTTCTTTTGCTAATGGTATTAACTAAGTTGCGATATGAAATACTTTATGAATTGTACAATCTGATTATAATACTTCCTTCAATCAGTTTTACGATTTATATATACCATGTCAGTTTTACTTATCGGATATACCAACATCAACAATTTCGTACTCAGAGCTATAGTTATTATTTTCTGGAAATAATATTTTATGAATGAAATTATTTTCACTAAGATATTTTGGCTACTATAATTTACACTTGGGTAATAGTAATTATTATTATTCTCATAATTTCCAGTTTACTAGAAAAATAATATTTTGGGTTATTTAATATTTATTAACAGTAGCTGACAAGTCCATATACGGTAATGTGGTTAATTTAATATTTATTTATAGATTAAATTATTATTATTATTATTGGTTATATTATTCTACCAGTGTTCATTATTTATCGGCTTCACTACTGGTATTATTTTTGTATTTGTTAACTATCACTTGGTTATCAAGTAAATAGAAATTTTGTATTTGTTAACTGTCATTCGGCTTCCCTCATCTCTTTCATAGATGCATAAAAATTTTGTTTCTTCCTTCCCTCTTTTTTTCTCTCTTTGGTGTCGACAACACCCTCTCCTTTTTCTCTCTCTTTTTCTTTCTTTTCCTCTCCTTTTGCATGACTCTCAATCATCCTCTCTTTCTCACCATTGGAAGCCAATTCGGCATCCTTTTTCCTTTGCCATTCCTCCACACTCCTCTTCATATGCATTTGATCAAGATACACTTCTTGTGGAGTCAATGGAGCAAGTAACACCTTCCTATCTCCCATGGTAAATGAGTACCTATTTTTGAATCCATCATGCACAACTCTCCTATCATATTGCCATGGTCTTCCTAGCAAGATATGACTTGCCTGCATAGGTACAACATCACATAAAATCGAATCAGAATATTTTCCAATAGAGAAGGATAGAAGAACCTGCTTGTTCACTTTAACTTCTCCCATGTCATTCAGCCATTGTAGCTTGTACGGTTTTGGATGTTTTTGCCACTGTAATCCCATACGATCCACCAACATAGAGCTTACTACATTAGTGCAACTCCCGCCATCAATGATCAAGCTACAAACCTTGTCATTAACCAAACACCTAGTATGGAAAATATTCTCTCTTTGCTCGATCTCATCTTCCTTTGCTTGAGCATTTAAAACTCTCCTCGTGATAAATAGCTCTTTTCCCCGAAAGCTATCTTCGGCCTCCACATTATAATCGGCTTCTATATCCTCCAATTCGGGCATATCATGCAGGGCAGGGTCGTCTTCTTCCTCCGCCTCATCATCAGAAAAGAACTCGCCACCTCGAGCAATTATCACTCTTTTGTTTGGACATTGAGATGCAATATGTCCAAGCCCCAAACACTTGAAGCATTTGATTTGCCTTGTAGGGGTAGTAGAGTTCGACTTGTAGGATGTAGAGGAACTCGGCTTAGATGTAGTAGGGGGTGTCTTGAAATCGGCAACCCTAGCTTTCTCCTCTCTTGGCTTCTCTTGTTGCCTCCCATCCCGCATATTCCAACTTGAATTCCAATTGGATGAATAAGAATAGGCACTTTTCGGCACTTTCTCCTTTAATTGCTTCTCTATTTTGATGGCAGTTGACAACATCTCCTCCATGTCTAAGCAATTTTGCAAGTCAACTTTGTGAGCAACGTCTCTATTCATCCCAGCAAGGAATCTCGCCATAGTGGTCTCTCTATCCTCATCAATGTTTGCCCGAATCATGATCTTCTCCATCTCCTTGTAATATTCTTCAATGCTCCTAGATCCTTGTCGCAATGTTTGGAGTCTTTGATGCAACTCCCTATAGTGTGATCGGGGAACAAACCTCTTCCTTAGGATCCTTTTCAACTCCAACCAACTATCAATAGGATCCTCTCCAAGGCGCAACCTATCACCTTCAAATCTGTCCCACCAAACCAAAGCATAATCAGTAAACTCAACCACAGCTAATCGTACCTTCTTTTCTTCGGAATAATTGTGGCAAGCAAAGATTAATTCCACTCTCTTCTCCCATTCGAGATAGACTTTAGGATCTTCCTTTCCTTGGAAAGAAGGAATTTTAAGCTTAATGCTCCTAAGATCATTATCTCCACGATCTCTTCGGTCATCCCTCTCACGCCTCCCATGCCTACCATGCTCTCGGTCTTCTTCGTCATCTCCATCATATAATCGACCTCTTCTTGGCGGTGGTAGGTGAACTCCTCCTCCTCTCCTAAGCGGTGGGGGAAACTGGCGCATTCTTGCAGCAGCGGGACGGTTATCGTCCTCAACATCATCAACATCTCGGGGCTCCTCCCTAACTCGTTGATGGCGTGGGGGTTGGTCAACGGGTGCTTCTTCTCTTGGCGCCACCCTTGCAGTAGAAAGCTCTTGAATGGATTGTGCTTGTTGATCCATTCTAGCGCTCAACTCCTGTTTCATCTCAGCAAAACGAGCATCCATCTGCTTAAACAACCTCTCCAACACCTCCATAGATGCGGACGCCTCCTCACCATTATTGCTTCCGCCTGATCCAACCATGGTATAGTACCTACAAGAAACTTGTTAGTAATAAAAGCTCCTCACGTGTGTCTCTCGTGTTTGTCTCTCGTGGCAATTCGATGAAACACTCGCCTTTTACCTCTCTTGAAATCTCACTTTGTTTATTCTTTGGGATCAGTAAATCTTATCAAATAATAAACAAACCTGCAACACTTCAAGAAAGAGTCAAAGATTTCCTATCAAGAAAAAGACAATTCGAATTCTAGAGGCAAATTAACTCCGGAAAGAAAAGATAGTCACACACAAAGAACAAGAAACTTGTATGTGATGAATATTGCAGTAATCGAACAATATGACACAAAGATTGCTCAATTAGAAAAGTTGAAATAAAGAACACAATCAAGTAAGCAGAATCAAAGAAAGTTACCCAACTAGATACCCTAACA
This sequence comes from Turnera subulata, assembly GCA_028386065.3. Taxonomy (NCBI): domain Eukaryota; kingdom Viridiplantae; phylum Streptophyta; class Magnoliopsida; order Malpighiales; family Passifloraceae; genus Turnera; species Turnera subulata. The sequence goes on from JAKUCV010004296.1 coordinate 90,727, forward strand.
ACCCGCGGAAAGTATCCCAATCAAGCAATTTCCTGCAAATTCAAGTCAATACTTGCCGAAATCCTTCAAACACCAAGTCGATTTCACCCTTCTTTTTTTTTTTTGTATAATTGCTGCCACCAAATCGATTCCAACAATCAACAGAAAACAATCAACCGAGAAATTCAACTTCTCCACCAAATCGACTTCACAACAGAATTCGCAGCAACTTTTTTTTTTTTAATTGAAATCGACAAGACTAACAATAAAAGAGAAACAAATCGAATTTTTTTTTTTATATAAATTTCGGCAACACAAGGAACTCAAAGAACGGAAAACTAATTTGCAGAAAAGTAAAGGGATACGTAGTTGAAATTGATACCTAGGCTCCGCTACCAAGATGATACGGCAACACTACCAGAACAAAGCTAGATAGCACCTCCAAATCAATCAAAGTCTCCAAGATCAGCAACCAATTCAACCAAATTAGGGTTTCAGCAAATACCTCTATCACCTCAAAACACAACAAAGGCGTTAAGCAACAATAGAGTAATAAAAGCTAGGAATCTTGAATACGCCACAAGCAAATCAATCACTTGATAAGTAAACACAATCCCTCAAATAAACAAGAAGAAATCAATTCTACTTGCAAATAACCAAGGTAATGAAAACCTCAAACTTTATTATCAAATAGCAAGAATAATGTGTCTTATAAAAAGAACCCTAAAGACCCTATATATAGGCACCCAAGTCGGCCACATGAGCAACCCTTGCCGACTTGGAGTTTGTTTTCTAACTCCTTGGCCAAGTCGGCCACACCCCTCCTAGTTGGACTAGGTTTTGACTTTTAATCCAACAACATATTGGACTAATTAAACCCAACAAAAATAACCCATAATTGTTTATGACCCAAATAACAAAATAACCCAATGAAATAAAAGACCCATGCCGAAATTATTTATTGTTTTTATATATAATAAAATCGGCAACTTAAATTATAAAATAAAATGGATATGTCGACATGGGGCCCACATGCTCCAGTCGACTAGGCTTCTTCTCCAATGACAGAGACACATGTTGGTTTCTTCTTGTACTCTTCTCCAAGCTTGATCATCTTGTCTTCTTGCAATTCTTGATTTATCAAAGCTTGAACAAAGTGCAGCATGTGGTTCTTGATCATCTTCAATCGAGCCCGTGTGATTGGTCCTTGAGGCAAGCTAATGGCGCAATCTCCATCATTAGCTCCACTTGGTGCTTGCTTGCTTGCATCAACAACGAATTAGGTATATTAGTCGAAGAACGGAAAGGACATAAATGGGACACACCACGAGGTTTATTTCTATTATACTCGCAAACGCATGCAAGAGCAGCTGCAAGAGGAGGAGATCTATCATCCTGGGAAAGATTTCTAGACTCTGCACAACTTCTGCACAACAAGAGGGTTCCCCCATTGCCACCAATGATAGTCTACTTTGAAATTGCATAACCTGAAATTTCGAACATTTTATGGCCATCAATCAACTAGCCTTCTTCACAGAAGTTCATGCACAAACAGTTTCCACATAGGCTAGTGAAACAAATAAGTCGAAAATTAGCAACTAACTAGAAGTATGTTGTTTAACATCATTTGTAAGCAACATTTAATTCTAATATATTTGTGGATGGATGCCTAAGAGAAGAAAGAAAGTGTTTTATTGACTAAAAACAATTCACCCAGCTTTTCAATAGTTGGTTTGGATCAAGCTCTTCATCCTAAAGCCACAATAAGGTCGCAAACCGAACATCAAATAATATCATTATGACCAACCTGTAAAAGAAGAAAATTGTAGTGGCCACAAGAAGCTCTTACATTGTCTTCTATGTTTGAAAAATTCAGTGGATTGGATATTACGTAGTGTGTCTAAAGTTTGTTAGCTCCACATATGAACTCAAAGATTATAAATGCTGACACATATCAAAATCGTGGCCAGTATGGGTAACCCTTATCATCGCGTAGCATACTTTCTGAAGAGTCTTCACGATTGTGTATAATACCGCAATCAAAATGCAAAGTTTCTAGAGAGCCTCTTTCAATCGGTTGATCAAAATCCAAAGTTGGTGGAGGCAGAGAGGGAGAGCTTTTGAGGAAATAAATCATCACTTTCGCTGGGATTGATGAGCCTTCTTCAGCATTCATTCTCAGTTTCAGAGTTTTCAGACGAATAAAAGGGCAAGGTCGGCAGTACAGTAGCTCATCCAGAAACATGGATAAAACCTACAAGCAAATGTATAGCGTAAGTTATATATATAATGCACAACAAATTAGTATTGTTTGGTTACTATGTGATATGAAATCAAATAAAGCATAACATCATCTTTATTGATTGGTATTGTTTGAGTACAATGGATGGATTGAGTACGAAGAATAGAGATCGGGAGAGAGGGAAGAGCCGAGAGAGAGAGAGTGTCCGGGTGGGAGAATGGACCAAAAATCCCCTTTCCTTTGATATTTTCTCCATATATATAGTACAAGACAATGAGATTATATGGTCCACGTGTCACACTGTTATAGGTCGTAGGTGGATTTCCTTTGGATAAGCTCGGTTCCCCCGGATAAGCCGATGTAGAGGGCCTCTCGGGCCTCCAGGTTCTAGGCCTCGTCCATAGGCTCGGGTCAAGGGTCTTCAAGTCCAGGGCCTCCAGGTCAAGGGCCTTCGGGTCAAGAGTACTTAGCCACGGGTCCTTGTCATCCAAGTCCACATGTTGTGGGATGTCCAGAGGTCCTGATTTCGGGGGCCTCATTCACGATCTTGGGCCTTATACATCTTTGGGCCCGGCCTCGGTTATTATCCATTGGGCCTGTTCACGGGCATAGGCCCATTTATATCACTATGTATAATTAGTTACCTGGATGACTGTAGAAGACAGGGAGACAAATTTAGCGTTGTGGAGACCTTCCAGCAAATTGATCAAGCTAATATACACCTGGTTTGGCAGATGTTGATCAGTATCCAAAGATGATGATGATGCATCAAGCTCAGCATATTCAAGAGATGGGATGTCAACAAGAGGGTTTGGCAGATGTTGATCAATATCCAAAGCATCAACCTCAGCATATTCAAGTGATGGGAAGTCGACAAGAGGGAGATCGTGCATTGAGTGTCTGAGAAGACTAAAAGATTTGAGATTTGGGGCTGAAATCTTGGTATTGGCTGCTCCAAACTTAGTACATTCAATGGTCAGCTTAGTAAGTTTGGGGCCTAGCTCTCTGATGCAACTACTGTTCCTTCTGAATTGGCAATCCATAAGCCATAGCTCTTTCAGGTTAGGGCAACTGCAAGAGAGATAAGGAACCATATAGATCGGGCAGTTTACAAGAGCCATACCTGTAAGCGTGGGTGGTAGATACCCTTCCCGTGGCACAGTAACAGACCGAAGGTGTAAGGTCTTCAAACAGCGGGGCACCGACAATCTGGGCGTTAGCTCCGGAGAATACCATGTCTCTAGATTTAATACAAGGCAATCAACGTAGCGATCCATGGCAAAATCGATGATCTCGCACAGACGACTACCGCAGCCGTCATCTGTAGAAGCCACGCGAAATTTGCCAATCTTGACAACATGTTGGTGATGGCTCATGAAGTGATGGAAGTACCGATAAAAATTATCTATATAGGTGCCCTCAATGCACAGATCCTTAGTATCAAGGGAAGGGCGGAGTTTGATCCACTGCTTAGACACCGAGCAAGTGCGAAACTTGGTTATAGCGTCTACACAGCTTAGGATTTTGAGGAAAACATCCTCAGGTAATTCGCTCAATCTGTCAGCCCCTCCTCCGTCTCCTACCCCTCGCTTCTTCCCCATCTATATTCGATACAAACCAATATGATTAGCGGCTGGTCTGTGCGGCTATCCTTTCTCCTGTTGATACAATTGAAATCCTAAACCCTATAACTAATATATATCTATATCTATTAAAGACTACATATAAAAGTAAGAAGTCGGACCAAAAAAAAACGAGAAGAACCGTCATTCAAATACAAAAATATCCCAAAATACCAACCTCCTCTTAAAGAGTCATAAACTTTTTTGGATTACAACTCCAACTAGCGATAATATTTTTTTATCGGCCTACACGGCTAAATTTATTATATATATTTAAAGCCGTATCCCTCATCAGAATTTGACACATAAGATTTTTGAAATCTTGCTTTATTGTGTGGAGGTTTTGGGATCTTCTTTTATTAGCATGTGGAGGATTGTATGTGTAGTTTGATTGGCCATAATGACAAACATAATTATCCCAAGTAACCTAATCTTAATTATACTCTTTCAAAAAAAATTCTAGTTATTATTATATATATAAACAAAAACCTACATGACTAGATTATTACTATGTTACCTACACAAAGTATTCTTCGCGCCTCCTTTTTGCATATTTATCGATACTACTTTACACATATAAAAACATAATACAAAGCCCATCTTCTTGTATTATAAATTAAAATTTGAAATTTTCACCAAAATTAATAAATATTTAATTGATTTTTAAAATTATTGTATAATTACTCCTTAAAATGACAAAATTGTACCATGTGCATCACATATGTACAAAAATTAGTACTATATAAAAACACTAACTAGAAAAGTCAGACAAATTGACTAAATTATTCTTGATTAATTACTTAATATTTTATACTCTTTTTATTGAAAGGACGTGTCACATAACAATAAATGACATGCACTCTTTTATCTATACTGTCTATACTATATATAAAAAAACCAACTCAGCAAAACAGCTGAAAATACAAAATAACCATACTTAATAATAATAAATTAATATCTGACACTTATTTAATTGAAACAACATGTCATACAATAATAAATGAAATATAGTTTCGATATATCTATATTATATGTAAAAGCATGAACCTTCCAAAATTGGAAGACTAAATTACCCTTGCTCAATATTATCTATTATATATATTTAAAGCTGAATTCCTCACCAAGTTTTGACACAGAGGATTTTTAGAGTCTTGCTTTTTTGTCATGTGTAGGCTTTGAGGTCTTTGTTTTTTGCCATGTGGAGGGTTCTAGGTGTTGTTTGATTGGCCCTTATTTTCATTATAATTATCCCAATTAGAGTTATGGAAAAACATAATTATAAAAAAATTATGTTAAAATAATGCATATACTGTTAAAATAATTTTAAACCATACAATAATATAAAAAAATTTAAAATTTATAAAGAAAATATATTTTATTAAAAAAATACTAACCAAGCCCGTGGAATCCACGGGTAGTGAACTAGTACTAGTACTAATAATAACAAATTATAAGTAATACTTCATACACTAATGGTGAGTTCTCCCCCAAATTTGATTACTTGTGAACCGCCCGATTATGTTAATAAAATATTCATATTTCCTTATTAGAGGTTTATTTATTTCTCCAATATATATAAAAGAAAATGTCTTTGTCACAATTTTTTTAATTCTTTTTTTATTTCTTGAGAAAGTATAAAAAAGAAAATCTTTATATAAAGAAAAAGATTTTTGGCCACTGGATGACTAGAAGATTTATTCCTTTTTCTTAATAATCAACACCACCCACTATCGCCACCACTGTCGCCTCTACCTGCAGCCACCATAACCACAACCATCCCCAACCTCCCTCTTCCTTTTCCTCCCCCTCCCCTTATAACCATCAGCAAAATCCATATTGAAACCCAAAATCCAAATCCAAAAATTAAAAATAAAATCAAAACCTAACTATCACAACCACCCTAACCTCACTCCTCCTTTTCCTCCTCCTCTCTTGCAATTGCAATCACCTGCCAAATCAAAATTCAAAAACTAAAAACAAAACAGCAACAAAAAAAAAGAAAAAATATTGAAACACCATGACCATGTTCGTGGGTGTATATTTCTTCTTCTTCATTTTTTTTCCCATCCTCCATATTTTTTCAGCTCAATTGAGAAACACCATGAGCATCACCAAATTAATAAGAAAAAAGATCTAAGAAGAAAACCCAGTAGTGGTCACCATGACCACCACCAATTTATTTTCTGTTTCTGTTTCTGTTGGTTATGTTCGGTGGTGACTGTAACAGCCCGGGTAAAATTTTAGATTTTTACCGGACTGTAGAAATTGTTTTACCGTGATTTACTGTTGAATTAATCTTGGGTAATTAATTCAAGGTAAATCGGGAGTTGTTTTTCGAAACCGAGTGTTTTCCCGCGCTCATGATTTTCCCGTGAATTTTTTGGAACTAAGTTGGTAATTTTCGGGTTTCGAAATTTCTCGGAAAATCACACCGGAAAATAACTAAGGAGGTATCGGTTATTTTCTGGTCCGGTTCGGATTCGCCCGTAATGCAGACGAATTGCATTATTATTAATCACAAGCTTAATAGTGTTTTTCAGCTTATAAAAAGGAAGAGGAAGGCAACCGGTGGAGGGGAAGAGAGGAAAAAAAAAAGAGAGAGAAAAGGAGAGGAAAAAAAGAAAAGAGAGAAAAGAAAAAAAAAAGAAGAAAAGAGAAAAAGAAAAAGGAAAGAAAAAGAAAAAAAAAGAAAATAAATCAGAAAAAAAAAGAAAAAAACAGAGAGGAAGAAATGAAAAGAAAAAAAAGAATTTCTGAAAAAAAACAGAAAAATCAAGAAATAGAAAGAAAATCAAGAAAAAGAAAAGAAACGAAAATTTGGAAAAAAGAAGAGAAAAAAAGAAGGGAAAAATGAAAAAAAAGGAACCGGACAGCAACTATTCACGCCAGCCACCATGTACTGTTCACAAGGTGGATCTCCAGGACATATCACGTCTCACCACCACCGCCAGCTGAGTCGCCGCGCCGCCGCGACCCCGGAGCCGCCTTCCCCAACTGATGCCGTTGCCGGACGCGCGAGCAGGAAGAGCTGACCCGCGGCGAAACCCGGCGGATCTGCCCCCTCGGCGTCTCCCGCTTCCTGCCGGCGCTGCAGCGTTGGTTTGCCGCCACCCTCGTGCCGCCCTTCGTCCGCGATGGCTATACTTCGCCTCGTCCTCCCCGCTCGTGTCGCCGTCGCCGTCGCAGCCTGCTTAACCCGAGGTGAGACCCGCTTGACCGCATCCGACCCGTGTCCTTTGGTCGGGTCGCGTTTATGGTTGTGGGTTAATTGTTTTGGGCTGTGGGCTGTGTTGGGCCGGGCTGGGCGTGGGCCTGTGTACGGCCTGCTGCCTTGGTCGGGGCCGACACTATTCACGGCCCAGTCCGTTAACTAAATAAAAAAAAAACAAATTATACATATATATATATATTAATCTATATTCTGGAAATTAATTTTGAAAAAAAATTATATAGTTATTTTGAGTAAATTACTGCCAATTTAACTCTGATATTTGTGTTAAAATATAAATATATTTACTTGGTTAAATAATTAAGTTTGGTTTTGGAAAACCATTTTTAATTGGAAAAATATATGTTTACCTTGAGAATAATTTCTAGAAATTTAATATATGTATTATTTTCGTCTGAAAAATTATGATTTTGTTATCTGTATATAAATATGTATTTTGTAATTTAAAGTAATTATATTTTGTGTTGGAAAATTAAATTGTATATGTATTTAGAAAAAGATAAACACTATAAATGTTTTCTAGAAATTATAAATAGCTTATTACTTTTCTGGAAAATTATAGTAATTATTATTTTGGATAATTGTAGTTATTTTATGGAATTATTTTGAAGGAGTTTTAATTAAAGTAAGGAACCGAAGTAGTATTCGGATATACGTTCGGATAAATATTTTCGGTAAATGGAAATAATAACAGATAAGAACCGGGATGGGTAATTTCGCGGTTTAGGCATCATGACATACTCTTATGTGCATTTATGTGAATATATGTTTTGTTGTATAGGTTTGATATCGGGCAGTTTCCCGAGGAGTCGGCGTCGGACCGGTCAGTATTTTCCGGAGTTGAGTAATCGGCCAAGGTGAGGATGGATTTCCTTCAATATGTGCCTTATTACTCGGTTATTGTGTTCGGTATTATTGCATTGTTGGATGATGTGGTTTAGCTGTGTTTTTGCTCGGGATGTCTATCCCGGTGCTAGTTTGGTATTTTTGGGATGTTTATCCCCGTGTCGATTTTCTGTGTCTTTTGGAATAAGTATAATGGCATAATTAATGAATAGTGACAAGGATGTCGATCCTTGGTATTTTGGTTAGGGATGTCGATCCCTGTGAGTTTGGTTTTTAATGATGATATAATTGTCACGTGGTAAGTAGAGGTACGACCGGATAGTTTGTGACTGTTTTGTGGTGCCATGATCTGGGTTACTTGTGATGGGCATGTTGATGCCGGTTTGATTGGGATGTTGATCCCTGAGTTTGATATTGGGATGTTGATCTCGGGTTCTTTTTGATCTGGCACCAGGAACAGGTTGATAACCTGGTACGACCCTAGCTTATCCGTGACAGGGCCCGGAAAGATAAAATTGGATAATTGGATTTTGTTGAGTCTTTTGGTCGGTTTTTGATTGTTTTTGGCCTTGAGTAACTTTAGTGTCCATATTGATGGTCTTTCCATTGTCGTGAGCACTTCGGACTCACCCCTCACCTGCGGGCTTTCATCCCGTAGGATGAGTTGTTTCATGTACAGGTTTGGTGCATTCCAGACAGGCTGCAGCGTTATCCCTTGGACGGGCTTGGATCCATAGTTTGCATTTATGCATACAGTGTATATGTGAGTCTTTATAAGTCTTCCGCTGTGCATGTTTTCGCTATTATTGGGCCATTGGGCCGGATATGTTATTTATGTTGTTTACTGTTTTGGGCCGTTGGGCCTGAGTTATTATTGTTCACACTGTATGCTTGGGTTTATTTGGTTGGGTTGTCACAGTTCCGGCTCGTGTTTACTGTGTACGGTAAATACGGGTCGGGGCGTTTCATTTTGGTAGCGGAGCGGGCGTTAGGTCTTGTTGGGCAGTCTTTGTGTGTTTGTGTCCTTGTTTGCATAGTTCGCTCCAGTTGTTTATTATTTTATATCATTTAGTTAGTGCATTATGGATCCAGTCAAGGGACGCCAGCTGTCGCGGAACATACACATAAGAGGTAATGATGCCATAAATAAGCGAAAATACAAATATTATTAATATTGCTAATATTTTGATACAAAGGGAAATATTAATATATTGATTGCAAACAGAAATATTACATTGATATTTTATAAAAAGAGAAATAATACATTGATTTTTGATAATTTATAAAAAGAAAAATACAATTAACGGTTTGCAACGACGTTGACACGGAAGCTGTTTGCGTCACTGTTGACGTTGACCGTGACTCTGTCGCTCCAAGAGAGCCACATGCCGCCTCTGTCGCGCTGGCCAGGAATCTCGAACCGGTTAGCTTGAGGGAATCGGAGTGGAATCAGACCGTGATCGTCCCGTGGTTGCCACTGCGTCTCCGTCAGAAGAACCATGTTGGGCTTGTACTGGTTCTTCAAGTCCCTCAGAGTGCGTGAGAACTCCTGTGCACGCCTTGCAACTCCTCTGCAGTTCCACACCAGCAGACGTACCTTTGGCCAGGTTGGAGGTAGCCGAGTCATTCTGGGTATGCTCTGGGCTGTCATTGCGAGCTGGTAGTAAGCGCCTTGCTCCACAGTCTGGCAAGTGGACTCCAGGTTGAACTCTTGAAGCCTATCCGAGATGAAGAACATCACGGAGTTTGCTGAGCCGTAGTAGGAAGTCCTCAGTGTCCCATGGTCCTCTAGGAAGAACACCTCTTCCATTGGAGTGACGAAGAACCGCGACGAGTAGAGCTCGTCGACGAAGACCAGTCGTGGCATTCTGCCGAGCTCGTTAGGCAGTTCCTCAGCACGCTCGTTGACCATGCTGTACGCCAGACGGTTTCTTCTGCCAAGGTTGGCACCTTCGACGAAGAAGACTGAGGATGGAGCAGGCATTGTGTTGGGACGTATTGGTCTTTGGTTTTTCAGAGTTTTGTGGTTTTTGGTTGCCTGAATATTTTGTTTGCTTTATATGCTTTGATGATTTCCACATCACCGCTCCGTCTTTTATACACTTACGGGGAGCGTGATTACCGTTTTTGATTTTCGAGATTTTGTTTTCTTGAAAATTTACCGTTGCTTGCATTTATTGATTTACGCGTTTTTCGGACCCATGCCAGAGTTTTTCAGCCTATTTCTATCTCATGATTTTCTTTCGCTCTGGCTACCTTGTCTTTTGTTTTTATGGTCTTATTATCTTTTCTTGCATCTTTTATCACATGCATTCGTGACCGTTGAGGCCAGATGGATGGGACCACACCTCGAGTAGAGTGCATGTGCGACAAGTTCACAGCTGTTCGGACATCGTGGAGAGAAACGAGCTTTGTCAGACGTTTTTGGCTCATGCGGAATTTTGAACAAGTGGGTAACGTGTCTTTCGAGAGACACAGGACGTGCTCGTGATCATTGCCGTTAACTGTACGTGACAGGTTTCTCGGGATCGAGGATGGATACGATCGATCCTGAGCGTCGGTCATGGAAACATATTTTATTTTAATTTCTTTTCGTTTTGAATTTGTTAAACGGGTTTTATTTTATTTCCTTTTTGTTTGATTTTGTTAAACGAGTTTTGTTTTAATTTCTTTTGTTTTGATTTTGCTAAACAAATTTTACTTTTAATTTCTTTATATTTGATTTTATATTCTTATAGTTGATTTTTAATTTGCTATGAGATATTTTATTCTGTTTAGCATAAGATTTCATAACAAGAGATTTTGATTTTAAAAGGAAATTTATTTTATTAATATCATAATAGTTTTACAACAGGAGAAGAAGTACTCTACTGAGTTACTTGCTTCTCTAAGTCTTTTACAAGCTTCCTTAAGTTTTCTACGTTGGACGAGAGTGCCATACACGCCACTTCGATCTGCATCACCGCAGAGCTGACCTTCTTCAGGGAAGCGTTCAGCTGTGAAAGTGTCTGAAGTGGAGTGCTGCTCTGCGCCGTTCCTTTGCCTTTCCTATCAGTAGAAGGCTCTTCCTTGCTGGCACGTTTCTTCTGCCGTCTTGGAGAGATGACCATATGCTCCTTAAGGCCGACGATGTTCGTCTTGAAGCGTTTCTTCGGAGGTTCCTCTTCATCGGAGCTTGTTGGGAAAGCTCTGCCGCCGATGTAGCTGTCGTTCTCGGAGTCAGAAGTTGTTCTTGATCTCAGGGGAGAATCCATGGCTGTGTGTGAGTTTGCCAGTCATGATGGTTGGTATTTATAAGCGGAAGAGATGTCGCTTAAGGGTATAAGCGACAAATCATGTTGAGTTTGGGCACCTGGCAGAGTGTGCCAGAAGCTTAGGACCCACGGATAAGACGGAATTTCGGGGACGAAATTCTTTTTAAGGTGGGTAGACTGTAACAGCCCGGGTAAAATTTTAGATTTTTACCGGGACTGTAGAAATTGTTTTACCGTGATTTACTGTTGAATTAATCTTGGGTAATTAATTCAAGGTAAATCGGGAGTTGTTTTTCGAAACCGAGTGTTTTCCCGCGCTCGTGATTTTCCCGTGAATTTTTCGGAACTAAGTTGGTAATTTTCGGGTTTCGGAATTTCTCGGAAAATCACACCGGAAAATAACTAAGGAGGTATCGGTTATTTTCTAGTCCGGTTCGGATTCGCCCGTAATGCAGACGAATTGCATTATTATTAATCACAAGCTTAATAGTGTTTTTCAGCTTATAAAAAGGAAGAGGAAGGCAACCGGTGGAGGGGAAGAGAGGAAAAAAAAAAAGAGAGAGAAAAGGAGAGGAAAAAAAGAAAAGAGAGAAAAGAAAAACAAAAGAAGAAAAGAGAAAAAGAAAAAGGAAAGAAAAAGAAAATAAAAGAAAATAAATCAGAAAAAAAAGAAAAAAACAGAGAGGAAGAAATGAAAAGAAAAAAAAGAATTTCTGAAAAAAAACAGAAAAATCAAGAAATAGAAAGAAAATCAAGAAAAAGAAAAGAAACGAAAATTTGGAAAAAAGAAGAGAAAAAAAGAAGGGAAAAATGAAAAAAAAGGAACCGGACAGCAACTGTTCACGCCAGCCACCATGTACTGTTCACAAGGTGGATCTCCAGGACATATCACGTCTCACCACCACCGCCAGCTGAGTCGCCGCGCCGCCGCGACCCCGGAGCCGCCTTCCCCGACTGATGCCGTTGCCGGACGCGCGAGCAGGAAGAGCTGACCCGCGGCGAAACCCGGCGGATCTGCCCCCTCGGCGTCTCCCGCTTCCTGCCGGCGCTGCAGCGTTGGTTTGCCGCTACCCTCGTGCCGCCCTTCGTCCGCGATGGCTTTACTTCGCCTCGTCCTCCCCGCTCGTGCCGCCGTCGCCGTCGCAGCCTGCTTAACCCGAGGTGAGACCCGCTTGACCGCATCCGACCCGTGTCCTTTGGTCGGGTTGCGTTTATGGTTGTGGGTTAATTGTTTTGGGCTGTGGGCTGTGTTGGGCCGGGCTGGGCGTGGGCCTGTGTACGGCCTGCTGCCTTGGTCGGGGCCGACACTATTCACGGCCCAGTCCGTTAATTAAATAAAAAAAAAAACAAATTATACATATATATATATATATTAATCTATATTCTGGAAATTAATTTTGAAAAAAAATTATATAGTTATTTTGAGTAAATTACTGCCAATTTAACTCTGATATTTGTGTTAAAATATAAATATATTTACTTAGTTAAATAATTAAGTTTGGTTTTGGAAAACCATTTTTAATTGGAAAAATATATGTTTACCTTGAGAATAATTTCTAGAAATTTAATATATGTATTATTTTCGTCTGAAAAATTATGATTTTGTTATCTGTATATAAATATGTATTTTGTAATTTAAAGTAATTATATTTTGTGTTGGAAAATTAAATTGTATATGTATTTAGAAAAAGATAAACACTATAAATGTTTTCTAGAAATTATAAATAGCTTATTACTTTTCTGGAAAATTATAGTAATTATTATTTTGGATAATTGTAGTTATTTTATGGAATTATTTTGAAGGAGTTTTAATTAAAGTAAGGAACCGAAGTAGTATTCGGATATACGTTCGGATAAATATTTTCGGTAAATGGAAATAATAACAGATAAGAACCGGGATGGGTAATTTCGCGGTTTAGGCATCATGACATACTCTTATGTGCATTTATGTGAATATATGTTTTGTTGTATAGGTTTGATATCGGGCAGTTTCCCGAGGAGTCGGCGTCGGACCGGTCAGTATTTTCCGGAGTTGAGTAATCNGTCTTCCGCTGTGCACTGTTGTTATATTTATTGGGCCAATGGGCCGGTATTGTTGTTTACGATGTTTACTATTTTGGGCCGTTGGGCCGAGATATTGTTTTATGCACTGTATGCTTGGGCCATGTTGGGCTGGGTTGTCACAGTTCCGGCTCGGGTTTACTGTGTACGGTAAATTCGGGTCGGGGCGTCTCATTTTGGTGGGTGTATATTTCTCCTCCTCCTCCTCTCTTGCAATTGCAATCACCTGCCAAATCAAAATCCAAAAACTAAAAACAAAACAGCAACAAAAAAAAAAAGAAAAAATATTGAAACACCATGACCATGTTCGTGGGTGTATATTTCTTCTTCTTCATTTTTTTTCCCTTCCTCCATATTTTTTCTGCTCAATTGAGAAACACCATGAGCATCACCAAATTAATAAGAAAAAAGATCTAAGAAGAAAACCCAGTAGTGGTCACCATGACCACCACCAATTTATTTTCTGTTTCTGTTTCTGTTGGTTATGTTCGGTGGTGACGCTGCTCAACACAAGGCCAACATTTGGTTAACCTGGTGGAGATGCCGCCTGATAGGGCCAATCGCATGTGTAGCGCGATGGGTGGTAGGAAGAGGAGATCAGGGGCAGTGAGGCTAAATTGGGGTTTCTATGGGGCGGCAGAGGTAGGTGGTGGCAATGGTGGGGCTGACACTCGTTGGTGGTGGTTCGTCGCAGGAGCAGGTATGGAGGAGAAAACACGAAAAAGAAAAAGAAAAGAAGAGAAGAAAAAAAAGAAAAAAAGGGCAGAAAACAAGTACAAAAAGAAAGAAAAAAAGTAGAAGAAAGAAATTAGGGATACAAACTGAAGGTCTTAAAAAAAATACACGTGTCAAACATCTAGGAACTTCATTAATTTTCTTTTAGCAAACGGAATCGGTCCAAACAAAAGAGTTGAAGCCGAGAAGAATGAAATTGAGGGGGTTAAATTCCCTTTTTTTTTTCAGGGGGTAAATGAAGTTTGACCGAAAGATTTAGGGGTAAAATATATTGAACCCCTAAATGAGTTCTCGTCGAGGTTGCCGTCCAAATTTTGTTGACCTGGCCGTTAATTATACAAGTGAAAAAAGAAAGAAATTAAAGAAAATGACCAAAAGAATAACAAAATGTGTAACAGCCCGGGTAAAATTTTGGATTTTTACCGGGACTGTAAAAGTCTATTTACCGTGATTTACTGTTGAATTAATCTTGGGTAATTAATTCAAGGTAAATCGGGAGTTATTTTTCGAAACCGAGACTTTTCCCGCGCTCGAGATTTTCCCGTGGATTTTTCGGAACTAAGTTGGTATTTTTCGGTTTTCGGAATTTCTCGGAAAATCACACCGGAAAATAACTAAGGAGGTATCGGTTATTTTCTGGTCCGAATCGGATTCGCCCGTAATACGGACGATTTGCATTATTTGGTTACTCACATGTTTAATAGTATAAAAAAAACAGATTAAAAGAAGCAGAATCGGTGGAGAGGAAGAGAAGAGAAAAAAAAAAGGAAGAAGAAAGGAAAAAAATAGAAACTGGAAAAAAAGAAAGAAAAAGAAAGGAGGAAGAAAAAAAAAGGAAAAAAAAAAGAAATAGGAGGAGGAGGGGTTGCCGCCGCCACTCACCTGCGACCACCTCGCCGTCTCCACTCTCGCTCACCGCTGCTGACAGCCTCGCGACGCCGGTGCAGCCGTCGCGCCTCGCCTCGCGTCTCGCCGTCGCGCCAAGCCAGCAGCACAGCCGGCCGGACGAGACGACCCGGCAAGCGACCCGTTTCCCCTTCAGCCGCGCTTCACGACCGCCGCCTCCTCTCGTTGTCGCCTCCACCTTGTCGCCGTCCCGTCGCGACCTTGAAGCCGTCGCCCGCGAGTCGTCCCGTTGCCGGAGCCGCCCTGACGCGCTGCAGACCCGACGGCCGACCCGTGGATCTGACTTTACCGGGACTGTAAAAGTCTATTTACCGTGATTTACTGTTGAATTAATCTTGAGTAATTAATTCAAGGTAAATCGGGAGTCATTTTTCGAAACCGAGACTTTTCCCGCTCTCGTGATTTTCCCGTGGATTTTTCGGAACTAAGTTGGTATTTTTCGGTTTTCGAAATTTCTCGGAAAATCACACCGGAAAATAACTAAGGAGGTATCGGTTATTTTCTGGTCCGGATCGGATTCGCCCGTAATACGGACGATTTGTATTATTTGGTTACTCACATGTTTAATAGTATAAAAAAAAAACAGATTAAAAGAAGCAGAATCGGTGGAGAGGAAGAGAAGAGAAAAAAAAAAAAAGAAGAAGAAAGGAAAAAAATAGAAACCGGAAAAAAAGAAAGAAAAAGAAAGGAGGAAGAAAAAAAAAGGAAAAAAAAAAAGAAACAGGAGGAGGAGGGGCTGCCGCCGCCACTCACCTGCGACCACCTCGCCGTCTCCACTCTCGCTCACCGCTGCTGACAGCCTCGCGACGCCGGTGCAACCGTCGCGCCTCGCCTCGCGTCTCGCCGTCGCGCCAAGCCAGCAGCACAGCCGGCCGGACGAGACGACCCGGCAAGCGACCCGTTTCCCCTTCAGCCGCGCTTCACGACCGCCGCCTCCTCTCGTTGTCGCCTCCACCTTGTCGCCGCCTCGCCGCTTTCCTCGTGTCGCCTGTTGCAGACCTGTTGCTGCCCCGCTGCTCGCCGCGCCGCCCGACCCAGTTGGGCAGACCCGTGTGGCAGTGCCAGGTTAAGATGACGACCCGATTCTCAAACGGGTCAGGCTGAGGATAGGTGGATGCTTGGGCCGAAATGGTGGTCTGGGCCTGGAACTTGTGCCTGGGCCGGGTTTTTGGGATGAGGTCTGATGAGTAAGTGGGCTTGGAGTAGGACTTTGTGGGTTGGTTGTTTGGGTTGGACTTGGGCTGGGCATGGACTCACTGTTCATGGCCCAGTCCAGTAAAAAAAAATAGAAATTAATATATATATCTAATTATTTTTTGGAATAAAACCGATTTTGAAAAAAAATAATATATTATTTTGAGGAAAATATAATAGTGTTTTGGGTTATATATATGTATATATATACATATATTTCTTGGTTCTTTGAAAATTAAAATAACTATGTTTGTTTGAAAAAAAATTAATATTATGGTTATTTGGAAAAGATATGTACTATGGAAATATTTTCTGGAATATTATATAAATATGTTATTATCTCTAGAAAAAAATATATAAACTTGTATAATTATTTTCTTCTAGAAAATAATAATATAGTAAATAATTTTTATGAACTTATTTTGGAAAAAACACATAAATGATATAACTTCTAGGAAAATTATATTGCTATTATTTTGGAAGACAAGTTGTAATTATGTTATGAAATATTTTGAAAAGATTTTTAATTAAAAGTATGGTACCGAAATTATATTCGGATATATGTTCGGTAAAATATTTTCGGTAAATGGAAATAATAACGGATACGAACTGGGATGGGTATATTTCGTAGTATTGGCATCATAGTATACCAATTATGTGCATTTATGTGTATGTATGATTTTGTGTATAGGTTTGGATATCGGGCAGTTTCCCGAGGAGCCGGCGTCGGACCGGTCATAGTTTCCGAAGTCGAGTAATCGGCCAAGGTGAGGATGGATAACCCTTGATATGTGCCCGTAATACTGTGTTTGTTTTGTTGTAAGATTGAACTGCTGAATTGATAATGTCTGTTATTTGGTTGCTGTGGAATTTGTTGATGAGATGATTACTGTTGGTTGATTGACTACTATGATGTTGTCGTTGTTGTTGATGTAAGACTGTGATATTGGTTTTGTGATATTGTGTT
>JAKUCV010004297.1:3687-37812 GCA_028386065.3 Turnera subulata
AGAAATTCCGAAACCCGAAAAATACCAACTTAGTTCCGAAAAATTCACGGGAAAATCACGAGCGCGGGAAAACACTCGGATTCGAAAAACGACTCCCGATTTACCTTGAATTAATTACCCAAGATTAATTCAACAGTAAATCACGGTAAATAGACTTTTACAGTCCGGTAAAAATCCAAAATTTTTACCCGGGCTGTTACAAAGAACTATGAGAAAGAAAAATTTAAGTACAATCGAATAGTTAACATAAATAACCAAAAAGGACGACGATCACGGAAAGGAATAATAATTAAAAATAAAAATATAATTTAATAATTGGCTTCATTAATAATGTAATTTAATAATTAAAATTATGTAATTCAATATTTCAAAGGATTAACTAATATCATTAACAATAGTCAATTTATAAATTCCTAATGCGTATCTATTTGCCTAGAATATATATATAAAGTAAACTTCCTCCATATACATAAATTCTATTTGCCTTGATTATATATGAGTTTTTTTCTCGAGATAACAACATGACTTAAAAAATATAATACTATACCACGTGCTTCGCACGTGAAAAAAACTAGTATATATAAATAACAGAGACATGTTTCAAGAATGATTGAAGGATTGACACATGGTAATTTTAAAAAATTGTGAAAAAAAAACATGTGGCTCCATATAAGTTATATGTTCCACTTCTAAGAATACAAGGGCTTTAACATTTTGATTCAAATTCAAAACAATCTATTTTAAATTATATCTTTAGAATTATGTATCTTTCTAAAAATAGTATTATTAGGTTCCCCCTTATTAATACAGTTTTTCTCCAAATCAGTCTCTAAAAATAATTTACTGAATTGTATGTTTTTATATAAGTGAGTATTATTGTTGTATTTTTCACAATTACTTTATTTTTTATGCTATATTTTTTGGTTTAACTAATTAATTTTTTATTTGTGCATAAAAATCATTCAATTTTTCTTAATTTGATGAAATTATTTTTTTAATTTAATCCCTTTTGATTTATCTTTCTTAATAAATATTAACACATAGAAAAAATTATTGACCCCCCGTGTGACACACGGGGTACTATACTAGTTATGTATATATAAAGCTGATACCCTCACCAGGTATTGACACATAGGATTTTAGAAGTCTTCATGTATTACCATGTCGAGGGTTTTAAGTGTAGTTTTAATCAATTAGATTTTTACATATGGCCAAAATGACAAATATAATTATTGAAAAAAATTCAATATTAAAAAAGATCCTGATAAAAATTAAACTCTTATCAGAAAAGCCATATCCTCATAGGATTTAAGCTAAAAGCTGAAATTCAATATAAAAATGATGCTCATAAGAATTAAACTCAAATATGCAAAGCATATCTGATAAGAATCAAACTCTTATTAGAAAAAACTTATAAGTTATGTCACTATTTGAAAAAAAAAAGTCATTCAATATTATGTGTGTATATATATATATATATTATTGTTATATATATTACGTCATTTACTCTATAATTGTTATCTGATAAGAATTATATTAGCTTTAGATTGATAAACTTTGCAGCTGATAAGATAATATTGTTATTCAAAACTAACCTTTTATCATTTTTTTATCGTGTATCTCTTCACAAATTTCTTCTTCATTATCTCTCTTTAAATACAGATACAGGACTCTATATGTATATGTGAAATAATAGTCTCTATCTATGATATAGTTTCTCTATTCATTCATTCTCTTTTACTCCTTCTTTTGTTTTGTTTATATTTACACTACACAAGGTCTAGATACAGTCTCTGTGTGATACAGTTTCTCTATCATTCACTCATTCTCTTTTATTCTTCTTTTGTTTTGTTTTTATTTACATACGTACATGCTGGTATAATATTTAAGTTATTTTGTCACCCTTAATTAAACATCCTGTTTGTTTTTATATTCTTTTTATTTCTCCAATCTATTTTAATTATTTCTTTTTGTTTGTGAAAATAATCCCGTGGAACCCACAGGAAGTGAAATCAAGGATCTTCGGGAACGATGAATTGTCCATTTCCACAATAAAGTGAAAATTTACCAAATAAAATTCAAACTTCTTGATTCCATATTTGACCGCAAGGAGGTCCTTGTGTGTAGAGTGATAATGGAGTTCTGCGTTGGAGAAGTTGCCACTTGCATGGCCACATTAGTGTCTTTTCCCATCAATCTCTTCAAGGAGTACTGCTCCCCGATACTCATCACTTGCGTCTGTCTGGAGGATACTGGTGTCACTAGATGGAATCTTGAGTGGAGAGGGGTCCTGGGCTATCTTCTTTAGTTCTTTGACAGCTGTTGTTAGCTCCGGTCCCCAAGTTGGGGCATTTTTCTTAAGCATCATAGAAAGTTGGCTGGTGTAACGTGTAACTTTAGGAATAAAGTCACGAACATAATCCACTGTGCCCAAAAATTGTTGAATCTGCTTTTGTGTTAGGTTATCATCTGGAAAATTGAGCAATTCTTGTGCGATGTGGGATTTGGGCTGATAATAACCATTCTTGAAGTGTCTGCCTGAGAAATCAATCTCTTCTTGGCCAATAATGCTCTTCTTTTCAGAAAGCATAATGCCATAATCCTGAACGATCTGGTGGAACTGCGAGAGGAGAAGAAGATGGTCTTCTTTTGTCTTTGAAAAAAGTAGAATGTCATCTATGTAAATCAAAGCACTGTGAAGGATTGGCGGAAATATCTTGACCATGGACTTCTGGAAAATGGATGGTGCCACCTTCAAACCGAGCAACATAACCGTCCATTGGTATTGTGCATCAGGAATATAGAACGACGTCTTGTAACGGTCTTTTGGATCAATTCCCAATTGCCAAAATCCAGCTTTTAAATCAAACTTTGAGAAGACACATGCTTCTTTGAGATGCAGTAGCATGGTGTCTATCTTTGGAATGGGAAACTTATCTTCTCGAAGGAAATGATTTAGGGGCTTGTAATCAATGACTAACCTCTTTTCTCCTCTTAACTTTTCCGTTCGTTTCTCTACATAAAATGCTTGACAAGCCCATTCAGATTTAGTAGGCTCAATAAGACCTTGCTGCAAGAGTTCTGAGCATTCCTCTCTTGCAAGCAGTAAATCCGTAGGTGTCATACCAGGGTGAGACGCCTTGGTTGAATTGATGTCTTCATTAAGCTTGAACGGAAGAGCTATAAAAAAATCTTCATTTTTCCAAAGAGGACATGGATGTTTGATCTGGGAATGATTGTCTGCACAGGACTGTAAAAGCTTATCTCTAAGCTCTCCATAATTTGTTGGACCATCTGTTAAGGCAAAAACCTTCTGGAATGAGGTATAAGGGGTAAAGAGCCTTTTAAACTTTAGTCCTTGAGAAAGGAATTGAAGGTTTGCTGCCTTCTGGATAACGTCAAATCCAATTAACAGATCTTTTTCTGGGAGGCTGGTGCTGAGGACTTTGGACCAAATAGTGCATCCTGGGAAGAACTGTATTCCAACATGCCTTCGTGTAATTAGAGTGGTTTGGAAGATTTCTTCATTAGCTGCCTGAAAATAAGATTTCTTCATTAGCTGCCTGAAAATATTTTTTCTTTTTGTCCCAAGCATCTGGAGGAAGAATTTTTGGATTGACAAAACTCATGTGTGCACCTGTATCCTAAAATGCAATCACCGTAATTGGTTTGTCATATTTGGAAGGGAGGAGTTGCAATTTGATGGAACAAGACTTTGTCTTTGGCTGATCAACTTGGTGTGCCTGGCAGATTGGGAAATACATGTTATCTGTATTTTCGTCATCTTCAGAAAGATCGGACTCTGTGGAGGACATATCTGAATGTTCTAGAACAAAAACAGTGTCTTCCATTGTTTCTTCAGTTTCTGAGAAGAGCGACTCAATGACTGCTGCTTCCAGGTCTATATGGGTACTTTGATGGATTTGTTGGACTAGCTTCGCCGACTTTACTGGCTGTTGAGGGTATGACTTGGCAAAATGTCCCTTTTTTCCACAAATGAAGCATCTGTCACCTTTCTTTCCCCTCTTTCCATTCTTACGGTAATACCGTAATTTGGATGAAAACAGTCTCCGATTGAACTTCTTTTTGGACTTTTTGTGTTTTGTAGAGTAATTCTCATACCTGTCGAATTGGGTTGACTTGCAGGAGCATGAACAATGTTTATCCTTGCATTTCATCTATAAGTAAGACTTGTTGCAAACGGGTCTGAGCTCCTTTGCTCTTGCTGCGAATTCTTGGAACATTTGTTGATTTTCATGAATGGTTTCTCTGGCTTTGGGAAGCAACTGATATAGTCGACCAAGACTGATTGTTTGCATGGTCTCATTGCTGCTTGAGAGTGCACTGTGAATATTGGCCTATAACTTCTCAGGAAATGAGGCCAAGAATACTTCTCTGTGCTCCGGAGTTGTGCCCAGAGCATAATATAGATTGGTCATGATAAAGGCATGCTTTTGTAATTCTGACAGCTCTATTGAGCAACATTTTCTCTGGTGATATTCAGTCTTTCTAAGCCTATGTTCGTCAATGAATTCTCCCAAAAATTCAGTGTGTATGTGGAACATAGCTTGTAATGAGGTAGGACTCATGCAGAATTGCCTTATATGTATTTTAAAGAAATGTTGGAACCATTCTCTGAGACTTCCTGTGGTTCAGGTGATGAATTCTTTTAAAGCCCAAAACATGGTGTTGCCTGTAATGACTTCTTTATCTACCCAAGCCTGAAATTCCTGTAGTCTGTGTCTCCATTTGGATTTAAGAATGTCATCACAGGTAAACCACGGTCCTCCAAGTGAGGACTTATGGTCCGGAAATTCAAATGGACTATTTGATCCAGTAGGGATTGTTCCTGACATGTGTGTGTCTTCTGAAATTGGAGTTGTATTTGACGGTCCTACTGTGTTGTCAGCCATAAGTATTTGTGTAATATCTGCAAAGGCTGATTCCGAGATAGAAGACTCTGTATCCTCAGATACTGATGTAATGGAGAAAATTAGACTGTAGGAAGGGGTAATAGGGATGTGTGATGGTGGATGTCTTATCATGAGTGATGGATTATATGGTGCCTTGCCTTCTCTGTGTGTATTACGAAGAGAAGGAGAACATCAAAACTAGCGTCTTGGTGGTGATGGTGGTTCTGGTGGAAACATGGAAGTCATGGACCTGAAGTTATGTGGGATATTTGTGATTCTTGGGGAGAAAGATAGAGTGGGGTTACAAAACGGGGTTTGCCCTTGATCAGAGAAAGAAAATGGGGGAGGAGAGGAACTTCTTTGTTGTTCTCTCTGATTTTGAGCAAGATATCTTCTGGCATCATCTAGTTTTTTTTCTAGCCTTTTGACTTCAACTTCTTTCTGTACCACAAAAGGGTTATAGAAGTTTTGACTGGTTTGAAGAGCTTAGGCTAGCTCATCTTGGACTACTTCTAATTTTCTAGAAAGATCATGTTCAAGCTTCTTTACTTGACCCGAAAGAGAATCAAGTTTTGTGATGTCAGGGTCTATTGAGAAAGAACCTGATCAACCTTTGAATCAATATGTTGAAGTAGATGAGTCTGGGCAGTCAGGTTTTGTGATTGCCAGTTTAGAACTTCCTCAGATTGGCTTAGGGAGGCCAACTGACCATCTGAGCGAACTTGTTGCTGAGAACAAAAAGGCCTAAAGGACCTCTTTGTTTGTGAGTCTTTACGTGGCTCCAGAGGGGGAAATTCTGTTAGTTTGAACATCATACATGGTGCAGGTGATTGAGGAGAGACTTCAGTCCTTGCAAGTTTAGTACAGGACTTGGACTTGTAAATTTTTTCTTTTTCAAGAATCTCTAAAGCTCTTTTATAAAAGTCCAAAGGAGGGGCATTTGCAATGGCTTCATGAAGTATCCATGGCTTTGCTAATCCAGAAGGCGGTTTTTGGGGGCCAGGATGTGGTTTGCACCGGGAATGAAGCCTCTTTTTCCTGGACTTTGATGGAGGGAGGGTGTAATCCTCATCAGAGTCATAAAACTCATTGGCACAATTACATCTAGGATCAAACATGGATGGATCAGAATCCCAAATAAAATGGCCGTCTATGTGTGAAACACAAACTTTTGAACCATCTGGTTGAAAAGAGGAGATTGGTATTTTTTCTTTTTTGTATGAAGGAACTCGTTGAATCATACAGGAATGGAAGACTTCAGTAGAAGATGTTCCTAGGCGGGAGAAGATAGTACGAACAGTACAATCACTCCGTCTAGCAAATGTGGACTCGGTTGTCTGGACAGGCTGGGTTTGTTGATGAAGGTTCTCATAATTTGTAACCCATTCTAAAGGAATGATCTTAGAAAGCTGTTCCTTTGGAAGCTGTCTTAGGGCTTGGACAATTGTCGGTGTAGAGTCCATATCAGCATAAATGAATAAGGGATCAGTTAAAATTCCTTGGGTAGGAAGGTTGACTACATGATCTTGAAGACGATAGACCAACTGATGGTGTAAGGTAGCTGTAATTGCATTTACTACTTGTTTAGCTCCAATGATCTGGACTTGGATCTTCAGTGCTTGGCCCAAATGAGGGTCATTCAAGGACGTGTTGAAATTTGGGAAGAAAGTAAGAACTACACTCCGAGCATTTAGAGTGGTCAAGACTGTACTGATCACAGCGTCTTCATAACGTAGGTATCTTGTATTTAGTAATGATAGCCTCGCTGTTACTGGTAGTCCTTTCCTTCCATGATATGAAAGGACAAGCCTGATGGCTCCAAGATGGAGGTGAGAAAAGTGTTGTTTTTTCCACTGTATGATAAACTCCTGAGGAATCTCCAAAGTTACATACAGCTCAGCAGTTGAAGAATTCAACGTGCACTGAGACAGCTTGGATGACTGGACATACTCCTTCACTGCAAGTCGTCTATTAGAAATTATGGTTCTAATAGAACGAGGGATCCTTTCTTGAAAACGGTGTAAGGGTTTACCAAGGGTAGAAGAGAGTCTTCAACCCTGACTTCTTCAGGGATGTGTGTGATTTCTACTAGGTGATCTATTTTATTTGTGATGGAGGATCTAGCATTATCTGGAATGGAAATGGGTGAAGTAAGTGTACGGGTAACAGAGGTAGTTGATCTGGTGAGTTGTGGTATTTCCATAGTGGTAAGGTCTATTCTTTACTCATCCTCACCTATTAACTCTGTCAGACTTCTTCATGGGTACTTTCCCCATTTAAGCTAGTATGGCTCCGCAAATCTAATTGGCCCCACACACTACTGGAGCATGATCAATCCCAGAAGGAATATAACTTTCGCATCCCATCCCGAATCACTAATGAACTTAATCATCACCACTACTATTTTATAAAGGGTCATATATATATATATATATATATATATATATATATATATATATATATATATATATATATATATATATATACATATCAGATATTCATTAAAAGTACCTGGATTTAAATCTGGAGATTCAGGACTCCACAAATAGATAGGCCAAATCCAAATCCTAGAAATTAGTGTATATCACATAATTTATCCTTACTTCTCAACACTACAACTGTAACAGCAAGGGTAAAATTCATGTTTTTACCGGGACTGTAAAAAAAAGCTTTGTACAGTAATTTAACTTGTGAAATTAATCTTGGGTAATTATTTCAGGGTAAATTATGCTTTGGATTCTGAAACCGACCCTTACCCCACGTTCCCGATTTTTCTGCGGATTTTTCGGACCAGAGTTGGTATTTTTCGGGTCCAGGAATCTTAGGTAAAGTCAGGTTTAACCTCGTATTAGCGGGCAAAAAATTAAGTTAAGGGGGTATTATAGATATTTTCTAGTCCGGACGGGACACGACTGCATGATTGAGTCACGCAGCCGCCTCCTTCCTGTGTTCTCCGTGACTTCCCTGTGTAGCCTGTGATTCTTTTTTTTTTTTCCCGTGCTTACCCTGCTTCCAGTGCACCTACACCAATTCTTCTTAGCCAACTTCATCTTCACCTGCAAACCACCCACAGGCCATCTTCTGCAAACACAAATAACCAGTAAACCAAAACCAGTGAAATAAAAGAACAAAAAAGAGAAAAGCAAAAACAAACACAACACATAAAACCGACCGGCCGGCCACCACCTCTCCTTCCTCTCCACGCACGCGCCACGACCAGCCACTGCCACCAACTTTTCTCCTCCTTCCTTTCCCGCTGCAGCACGACGGCCGAGACGACCGCCACCTGCGTCACAGCCGCCGCCACAACAGGTCACGCCGTCGCCTCACCTTTGCCTCGCTCGACAGCAGCCAGCCGCCGCTCCTCCCTCGTTGCCATTGCTCCGCCAACCTCCAGTGAGCCTCCACGCGACACACCTGCGGTCGCCTCCATCTCGTCGTGCCGCCACCACCGCGACGACCAAGGCAGCCACCAGCACCGACGAGCACCTGCAGATCCGTCCTTTCGCGCCGCCTGCAGATCGCCTCTCGCCACTGCCACCTGCTCGACGACCGCCGCAACTGCGCTCTCCCTCCCGAACGCCTTGCACCGTCACCAGCCGTCGCCACTCGCCGTTCGTCCTGCGCCTCGCCTCGCGGTTGCTTCTCCGTCGCGCCGCCGCCGTCTGCAAACCCCGAGGTGAGTAGACCCGTTTGTGGGGATTTCGACCCGGATGGGTCATGAAGCGGGTCGCGGGTTGACCCGACCTGATGGGATATGGGCTTGGGTTTTGATTTTGGATGTTGGGCTTGGAGCTTGGGTTTGGAGTGGGTTTGGCTAGTGGTTGTACTAGGCTCGCTGCGTGGGCCTGCCTGGGCTCTATGCAGTGGGCTGGACAGTACTAATCAGGCCTAGTCCAGTAAAAAAAAAATATAAGTAAACAAATACGAAAATTTTGGAAGAAAAGAAATTAAATGGAAAAAAAATAATAATAGTAGTAAGGCTTATATTTTTGGAAATAAGATGGAAGGGTATATGGTATATCGTATAAGGAATATGACTTTGGAAATAAATAAATAAGACGATATGCATATTACTATAAGGTAGGTACTTTTGGAAATATGTAAATATGATATGGTAAATAATAATTTTTAAGAAAATAAGATGAGCGTAATATGACTATAGTAAATACTCTTAAGGAAATAAACTATGTAAATGTTTTACCGGAAAATATATATATGCATGACTAATTTCTAAAAAGAGATTATTCTATGATAACTATAATTTTTGGAGAAGGAAATAGGTGATGGTAATAATTATTTTTATCAAATATTTTGGAAAGGGTATTATCAAAGTATATACCGGAATAATAACCGGGTATAAATACAGTATGGTATTTTGACATAGGAATAATAAATGGTGAATGATGATGATAACGGGGTTTCACAGGGACGTAAACGAACCAGTTTAGGTCTTATTTTTACGGTATAGCTTCATTTGCATTTATGTGCATCTTATGTGAGTATGTGCTATTATTTGCTATATAGGAGCTGATAACGAGCAATATCCCGAGGAACCAGAGTCGGGACAATTTGAGGACTTTCAGGAGTAGGGATATCGGCTAAGGTGAGGATGGATAACCTTTGATATGTTGCACATGATACTGTGTTTGTTTTTGTGTGATTATTTTGCCTGATTGAACTGCTGAGCCAATTGAGTTTGATTGTGCTATCATTGCTGTGGTTGTTGATTTGTTGATTGTGGATATACCGATATGATGAGATAATTGGATAATTGGAAGTTGTGTTGACGACTGTACTGTCACTAGGAAAGTAGTGGTACGACTAGATGGTTAGAGACTGTTTTGTAGTGGCTATGATCTGGGTTACTTGTGATAAGCATGTCTATGCTTGGGGTGTCTATCCCGTGATTATATTTTTGGGATGTCTATCCTTGGGTTCTATATTTTTGGGATGTCGATCCCTGGGTTCTCTTGGATTGATCTAGCACCCGAAACATGTTGATAACCAGGTATGACCCTAGCTTGTCCAGTGACAGGGCGCCGAAAGATAAAATTGGTAATAATAAATATTTTTTGGTCTTGGCTCAGTTGTGTTCTGGATGTTTCTCTGTTTTGTCTTTGCTTGTACTTTACTTCGAAAGTATTGTGTTTGCCTGCATATTACTGTTTATCCTTTGTCGTTTAGCACTTCGGACTCACCCCTCGCCTGCGGGGTTTCATCCCGTAGGATGAGTTGCTCGTAGTACAGGTACGTGGTTCGGCCAGCTGCTGTTTCAACTCCACCAGACCCCCGATCCATACCTCCGCTGCATTTCATTCTAAGTCTTCCGCTGCTGATTATTATATGTTGCTGTATTTTACATGTTGTTGTATCATATGTTTTTCTGCTACTGCTGTTGTGGCTTGAATAATGGTCCCCGGAATAGGGTGACGGATGTTGTATCCGGATTTGCTTGTATTGTATTTTATATTATTTGTACTGTCTGCTACTGTAATAAGAACAGTTCTGGCACGTGTTTACCCGGTACGGTAAATACGGGTCGGGGCACTTCAGTTTGGTAGCGGAGCAGGTGGTAGGTCCTTAGGGTGATAATTGTGCTTGTTTGCTGCCTATATGTGCATAGTCTAGTCATTCTCTTGGCATAACACGTACGCATACATTCTTATATAGGTACGAATGGATCCGGTGGCAGGAAACCAGCATGCTGAGCACCGTTTGGAAGATGACCAAGTATCGGTTGACCAGCCACAACCAGTCGTGGGTGGACAAGTACCCGCGATTGTACCAGGAGACGCCACACAGATGATGCACACCATGGCGCAGATCTTACAGCTTCAGGATGCTAGGGATGCCCGTTTGGAGGCCAGGGAAGCTCGTAAACAGGAGAATCAAGGACCTGTTGAGGATCCTGTTTACACTAAGCTGTCCAAGCTAGGTCTTGATGCCTTCACAGGGGTTACTAACCCACAGGAAACTGATGAATGGCTTCGTCAAGCTCACCGAGAGATGCTGAAGCTGAGATGCACAGATGACAGGTGGGCTAGGTATGTTGCATCCATGTTTCGCAATGTTACTATGGATTGGTGGGATTCGTCAACACGTGACATGGTGAAACCAGTCACCATGCCCTGGACACAGTTCACTGAGATGTTTCGGAGGAAGTTTGTCACCGATGATTACCAGGATCAGCTCAAGCGAGAATTCCTGAGTCTGCGACAGCGAATCAGACAGTCGGTGAACGACTGTGAGATCCAGTTTGATTGCTTATCCATCTATGCATCAGAGTATGTGTCCATGCCAGAGGCCAGATGCAAGCGTTTCTGGGATGGTTTGCGATCCTGCATTCAGACAGTTATGGGGTGCAAAGTTTATGAGACATACCAGGATATGCTTGCAGATGCTCTTCGAGCAGAAGTTATTTGGATGGGAACGAGAGAGAGATGGAAGAAGTCCGGTAGAGGAAATCTGCACAGAATGCTGGGAATCAGAACAAGAGGTTCCAGAGCCCGGTAACAGGTTTGGGTATGGACAGACTCAATCCATGCCAGTATCTCATGGTCGAGGATGGAGCAACAGCTACAACAACAATCGTGGGGTTCATGGACCCAGTTTGGAGGGACTTCATCTAGAGACACTCACCCTAGACCTCCTCTGACAAGGGTGAGGTGCTTTGAGTGCAATGAAGTTGTGCATTACCGGAGTTCATGTCCTAGGTTGTGAAGATCTGGAGTTGCTGTTCCTACCCACACTATACAAGCATCAGTGGCCAGCGTGCCCAGTAGTTCTGGAGTTGGCTAAGGCTGTGGACGAGGAGCTGCTCCTACTCGGACACAGTCAGCCATGAACTAGAGTGCAGCCACTCCGAGGGCATTTGTGATCACGGCTGAGGATGATCCAGAGAATGCTGATGTTATTGCAGGTACCTTTACAGCTTTCGGTAGTATTGCATACACTTTGATTGATCCTGGTGCCATACATTCTTTTATCGCTCAGAGTTTTGCTATACAACATAGCTGTAAGGAAGAGAGTTTAGCATGTCCGTTGAGGGTTAGGTTACCCACGGGCATAGTGGTGAGATTAACACAAGTGTGCAAGGATGTTCTCCTTTCATATGATGACGAGGTTTTCTTAGCTCGTTTGGTTGTGATGAACATGGGGGGATTCGACATAATCCTAGGGATGGATTGGTTGTCAAGGTATAATGCCCTGGTGAACTGTCGGACCAAGGAAGTGCTGCTGACTTCCGATGGTGGACGACAAGTTTTGGTAACAGGTATTAGGGTAGTTGCTACCGCATGTAGCATCTCTTCTATGCAGGATTTTGGAGTGAAGAGGCATGGTCCAGATGTTTTGTTGAACCACATCACAAGTGAGGATACACGGGGTCCTACCCCGGGAGATATATCAGTGGTGAAGGAGTTCCTTGATGTCTTCCCAGATGATTTGCCAGGTTTGCCACCTAACAGAGAGGTTGAGTATACCATCGACCTGATGCCAGGAGTCACACCCATATCGCTGGCTCCATACAGGATGGCACCAACAGAGCTCTAGGAGCTGAAGAAGCAGTTGGATGAGCTGTTAGAAAAGAGTTTCATCAGACCCAGTACCTCACCATGGGGTGCACCAGTTCTGTTTGTCAAGAAGAAGGATGGTAGCTTGCGGATGTGTGTAGACTACCGCCAGCTTAATAAGGTGACAATTAAGAACAAGTACCCGTTGCCTAGGATTGATGATTTGTTTGACCAGTTGCAAGGAGCCACTGTGTTTTCCAAGATTGATCTTCGGTCTGGGTATCACCAGATCAAGATTGCAGAGAAGGACATACCGAAGACTGCCTTCCGCACACGGTATGGTCATTTCGAGTTCACAATGGTACCGTTCGGATTGACCAATGCACCAGCAGTGTTCATGTGCTTGATGCACTTGGTCTTGAATGAGTTTCTGGATAAGTTTGTTGTGGTCTTCATCGATGATATCCTCATTTACTCTAAGAACAAGGAGGAACATGAGGAGAATTTGAGGGTAGTGCTTCAGAGGTTACGGAAGAAGCAGCTGTATGCCAAATTCAGCAAGTGTGAATTTTGGCTTGGAGAAGTTTCTTTCCTTGGACATGTGGTAGGCGGGGATGGAATAAAGGTTGACCCTGCCAAAGTAAAGGCAGTGTTGGAATGGAAACCACCTAAGAATGTATCCGAAGTCAGAAGCTTTCTTGGACTTGCAGGATACTATCGGAGGTTCATTGAAGGTTTTTCCTTATTAGCCAGTGCCATGACCAAGCTATTAAGGAAAGAACAGGCATTTGTTTGGAGCCCAGAATGTCAGCAGAGTTTTGAGGAGCATAAAAGGAAGCTGACCACAATACTGGTTCTGACAGTACCGAAGCCTGGTGTTGAGTATATGTTGTTTCGTGATGCATCGGGACTTGGTTTAGGAGTTGTACTGATGCAAGAAGGACGAGTGATTGCCTACGCTTCCAGGCAATTGAGGACTCATGAAAAGAATTATCCGACGCATGATCTTGAGATGGCAGCTGTGATTTTGGCTCTGAAGATTTGGAGACACTACTTATTTGGAGAGAAGTGTCAGATTTTCACTGATCACAAGAGTCTTAAGTACATCATAACTCAGAAGGAGCTTAACCTACGACAGAGACATTGGGTTGAGTTACTTAATGACTATGATTGTACTATCGAGTATCATCCAAGAAAGGCTAATGTGGTAGCTGATGCCTTGAGCCGGAGACAACCAGAGGATACTTCCACTAGTTACTCGATGTTCTCACTTATCGAGTTAAGGAAGTTGGGATTCGGTTTAACAGTGGATGATACAGGAGCATTACTAGCACACATGAGTGTCAAGTCTAATCTAAGAGGATGGATAGTGGAGTTACAAGATGGGGATTCCGACCTAGTCAAGCTTAAAGAAGGAGTAAGGAGTGGAAAAGAGGTCAAGTTCCGTATAGCTGATGGTGGAGCACTGATGATTCGGGAATGGGTATGTGTACCCAATGTCAGTAATCTGCATAGTCAGATCCTGGAAGAAGGTCATATGACGCCATATGTGATGCATCCTGGAAGCACCAAGATGTATCAGAACCTGAAGAGTCATTTCTGGTGGCCTCGTGTGAAGAATGATGTGGTTGAGTATGTTGCAAGATGTCTTACTTGCCATCAGGTGAAAGCTGAGCATCAAGATCCAGCAGGAAAGTTGAGATCTTTGACAGTGCTAGAGTGGAAGTGGGAGATGATCACTATGAATTTTGTGATTGGTTTACCGATGACTCGGAGGCAGCATGATGCCATTTGGATCATAGTTGACCGGTTAACAAAATCTGCTCATTTTCTACCTATCTGGCAAACTGATACCATGGACACATTGGCGGGTAAGTATGTTGCTGAGGTTGTGAGACTACATGGGATTCCAAAGTCTATAGTCTCAGACAGGGATCCGAGATTCACATCACATTTCTGGAAGAGCTTACAAGCTGCTTTGGGAACCAAGTTGAGCTTCAGCACTGCTTTTCATCCTCAGACGGATGGACAGTCTAAGAGGACTATACAGACACTGGAGGATATGTTAAGGGCTTATGCACTTAACTTCAGTAGGAGTTGGGATAAGTATCTACCCTTGGCAGAGTTTGCTTATAACAACGGCTACCATTCCAGCATTGGTATGCCACCTTTTGAGGCTCTCTATGGAAGGAAGTGTAGGAGTACAGTGTGTTGGGATGAAGAAGGTATGAGACTGATCGTTGGACCGAAATTAGTCCAACAGACAGTGGACAAGATCCAGACGGTGAGACAGTGCATGAGAGCTGCTCAGGATCGGCAGAAGAGCTACGCCGACAAACACCGACGTGAGATGGAGTATAATGTTGGTGAGAAGGTTTTCCTCAGAGTAGCACCTTTGAAAGGTGTAATTAGGTTCGGCAAAGAGGAAAGCTGAGCCCAAGGTATATCGGACCTTATGAGATCGTGGAGAGAATTGGACCTCTAGCTTACAGGTTGTCCTTACCTGATGAGCTATCACGTATTCATGACGTGTTCCATGTCTCTATGCTGAGGAGATATCGATCGGATCCTAGTCACATTGTAGCCCTAGTGGATGTTGAGGTAGCAGAGGATCTTACATACAGAGAAGTGCCGGAACAGATTCTTGCTCGAGAAGTTCGACAGTTGCGGAACCGTACCATTCCTATGGTCAAGGTTAAGTGGAGTAAGCATTCCGCTAACTAGTCTACATGGGAAGTTGAAGAACACATGCGGTCCCAGTATCCGCATCTCTTCATAGAATAGGAATGAATTTCGAGGAGGAAATTCTTTTAAAGGAGGTTGATTGTAACAGCCCGGGTAAAATTTATATTTTTACCGGGACTGTAAAAAAAAAAGAAGCTTTGTAAAGTAATTTACCTTGTGAAATTAATCTTGGGTAATTATTTTAGGGTAAATTATGCTTTGGATTCTGAAACCAACCCTTATCCTACGTTTTCGATTTTTCTGCGGATTTTTTGGACCAGAGTTGGTATTTTTTGGGTCCAGGAATCATAGGAAATGTCAGGTTTAACCTCGTATTAGCGGGCCGGAAATTAAGTTAAGGGGGTATTATAGATATTTTCTGGTCCGGACGGGACACGACTGCATGACTGAGTCACGCAGACGCCTCCTTCTTGTGCTGTCCGTGACTTCCATGTGTAGCCTGTGATTCTTTTCTTTTTCCCGTGCTTACCCTGCTTCCAGTGCACCTTCACCAATTCTTCTTAGCCAACTTCATCTTCACCTGCAAACCACCCACAAGCCATCTTCTGCAAACACAAATAACCAGTAAACCAAAACCAGTAAAATAAAAGAAAAAAAAAGAGAAAAGCAAAAACAAACACAACACAGATAACCGACCGGCCGGCCACCACCTCTCCTTCCTCTCCACGCACGCGCCACGACCAACCACCGCCACCAACTTTTCTCCTCCTTCCTTTCCCGCTGCAGCACGACGGCCGAGACGACCGCCACCTGCGTCACAGCCGCCGCCACAGCAGGTCACGCCATCGCCTCACCTTTGCCTCGCTCGACAGCAGCCAGCCGCCGCTCCTCCCTCGTTGCCACTGCTCCGGCGACCTCCAGTGAGCCTCCACGCGACACACCTACAGTCGCCTCCATCTCGTCGTGCCGCCACCACCGCGACGACCAAGGCAGCCACCAGCACCGACGAGCACCTGCAGATCCGTCCTTTCGCGCCGCCTGCAGATCGCCTCTCGCCACTGCCACCTGCTCGACGACCGCCGCAGTCGCGCTCTCCCTCCCGCACGCCTTGCACCGTCACCAGCCGTCGCCACTCGCCGTTCGTCCTGCGCCTCGCCTCGCGGTTGCTTCTCCTTTGCGCCGCTGCCGTCTGTAAACCCCGAGGTGAGCAGACCTGTTTGTGGGGATTTCGACCCGGATGGGTCATGAAGCGGGTCGCGGGTTGACCCGGCCTGATGGGATATGGGCTTGGGTTTTGGTTTTGGGTGTTGGGCTTGGAGCTTGGGTTTGGAGTGGGTTTGGCTAGTGGTTGTACTGGGCTCGCTGCGTGGGCCTGCCTGGGCTCTATGCAGTGGGCTGGACAGTACTAATCAGGCCCAGTCCAGTAAAAAAAATATAAATAAACAAATACGAAAATTTTGGAAAAACAAGAAATTAAATGGAAAAATAATAATAATAATAGCAGTAAGGCTTATATTTTTGGAAATAATATGGAAGGGTATATGGTATATCGTATAAGGAATATGACTTTGGAAATAAATAAATAAGACGATATGCATATTGCTATAAGGTAGGTACTTTTGGAAAAATGTAAATATTATATGGTAAATAATAATTTTCAAGAAAATAAGATGAGCATAACATGACTATAGTAAATACTCTTAAGGAAATAAACTATGTAAATGTTTTACCGGAAAATATATATATGCGTGACTAATTTCTAAAAAGAAATTATTCTATGATAACTACAATTTTTGGAGATGGAAATAGGTGATGGTAATAATTATTTTTATCAAATATTTTGGAAAGGGTATTATCAAAGTATATACCGGAATAATAACCAGGTATAAATACAGTATGGTATTTTGACACAGGAATAATAAATGGTGAATGATGATGATAACGAGGTTTCACCAGGACGTAAACGAAACAGTTTAGGTTTTATTTTTACAGTATAGCATCATTTGCATTTATGTGCATCTTATGTGAGTATGTGCTATTATTTGCTATATAGGAGCTGATAACGAGCAATATCCGGAGGAACCAGAGCCGGGACAATTTGAGGAATTTCATGAGTAGGGAAATCGGCTAAGGTGAGGATGGATAACCTTTGATATGTTGCACATGATACTGTGTTTGTTTTTCTGTGATTATTTTGCCTGATTGAACTGTTGAGCCAATTGAGTTTGATTGTGGTATCATTGCTGTGGTTGTTGATTTGTTAATTGTGGATATACCGATATGATGAGATAATTGGATAATTGGAAGTTGTGTTGACGACTGTATTGTCACTAGGAAAGTAGTGGTACGACTAGATGGTTAAAGACTGTTTTGTGGTGGCTATGATCTGGGTTACTTGTGATAAGCATGTCTATGCTTGGGATGTCTATCCCGTGATTATATTTTTGGGATGTCTATCCTTGGGATCTATATTTTTGGGATGTCGATCCCTGGGTTCTCTTGGATTGATCTAGCACCCGAAACATATTGATAACCAGGTACGACCCTAGCTTGTCCAGTGACAGAGCCCCGAAAGATAAAATTTTGTAATAATAAATATTCTTTCAGTCTTGGCTCAGTTGTGTTCTGGATGTTTCTCTGTTTTGTCTTTGCTTGTACTTTACTTCGAGAGTATTGTGTTTGCCTGCATATTACTGTTTATCCTTCGTCGTAGTACAGGTACGTGGTTCGGCCAGCTGCTGTTTCTGCTCCACCAGACCCCGGATCCATACCTCCGCTGCTTCTCATTCTAAGTCTTCCGCTGCTGATTATTATATGTTGTTGTATTTTACATGTTGTTGTATCATATGTTTTTCTGCTACTGCTGTTGTGACTTGAATAATGGTCCCCGGAATCGGGTGACGGATGTTGTATCCGGATTTGCTTGTATTATATTTTATATTATTTGTACTGTCTGCTACTGTAATAAGAACAGTTCTGGCACGTGTTTACCCGATACGGTAAATACGGGTCGGGGCGCTTCAACAACCGCATAGAATTTTTTAAAATTATTTGTTGTTTTTACATAGTTCACCGCGAGGTTATTATTGTACAAAACCCCGGATTAGGCACTTGCAGACGTTACTTTAAATGTTGTTAATGATAATTTAGCACATTGTTGTAGGCAAAAAAGGAACAAAATTTGAAGATCTTATAGCGGGAAAAGCCTTCTGCAGCTAATACTTTCTTGGGTTATTGGTATATTTGGTACCCTTAGTAGTTCAAATTCGTCAATTGTATACCCTGACTTTTTTTTCCGTCAATTATGTACCCGCACTTTTTGAATTTGCGTTAATTGTATACCTCGGGCAGCACTTTGACGACGTGGCATACTGCCCGTTAATACTGGTTAGCAATCTAGTCCCCTAGTTTCTGGATTAATCAAATAAGTCCTTTATTAGTATACAATTTAATCCATATATTTTTTATTGTTTATAATTAATCCTTAGTATTATATGTAATTATTACTTATACAAATTTTTATGACTAAATTATTTTTAGTGTATAATATTATTTTTATTGAAATAATAAGCATATAATTATTTTTTTACAATAAATTGTAATACATAACTAGTTGTACTTATAAATAAATGTACATATATTACCTAGTGATGAGAATTATTCAATTAAATTACTTAATTAACTTAAATTTTTATTCAATGATTTTAAATTTTGGAAAAAATGTTTTATTTTATTAATTTTGACAATTTTAGAATTTAAATTTTGCAAATAATACGAAAATGGGTCCCAATTACCATGCATAATAATAACACAATGATATTCTTTTAAAATAAAATTTATCTCCCAACAACTAGCAGCACTTGCAAAGTTAGCAATTATTTTTAGGCAAATAAAAATAAAAAATATGTTTTTTTTAGATTTAATTGTTTATGAATATTATTAAATTTGGCATAGTTAAAAAAATAATAAATTATTTTATTATTGTTACTATAGGATCATATTTATAAAAAATTTAAATTTTTTTATTTTCTTTTAATGATTAATCATAATTTAGTAGAATAATTAAAATTAATCATAAATAAGCAATAATTATAACATTAAGTATTGCACAGGTAATAATTATATATAACACTAAGAACTTAAATAAAAGTCTAATTGTAAAAATATTGGATTTAATTGAATATAAATGAAATTTTGATGGCTTAATTGTATAATTATAAAGGACTTACATGATTAAAATTAGAATTTAAGGGGCAAACTGACAAGCACTATGGACGGGCAGCATGCCACGTCTTCAAAAAGCTGCACACAATTGACGCAAATTCAAAAGTTTGGGTATATAATTGACGGGAAAAAAAGTCGGGATATACAATTGACGAATTTTAAAGAGTTGGGGTATCAAATATATCATTAACCCTACTTTCTTCCACCCCAGTTCAGTCCTATCTTTCCCACCTGTCCCGTGTGCAATTATTAGCAGATCAAACGCCATTCAACCATATCTCCAAAATGGTCATTGCTTTCAGGTTGGACAATTACTTCCACCATAATATCTTTAGCAGAAATTCTGAAGTAGATATTGCTGGCTACCAAGTAAATGGTGGTGGACTCGGCCCCAAAAATGGACAGATCAACTTGTGTTCTAGCACGCCAAACGGGGACCAAAAGTCCAGTTCACGGTGGACTTGGACTAGTGCTCTGTTCCAAACCCATAAAAATCTTCTCATCCCTTTCGGCTACGTACTAAATGAATGGATACATTAAGGTCCATATATAATCATCGCCGGTGCTCTTCCCCCAGTAGCATAACAAGTTCAGTGTAACGAATAAAATGGCCAAGTTAATCCTTTTATCTTTTGATCCATTACTCACATTCTTTTTCTTAATGGTCTCCACATGGCACGACCCTTGTCTTTGTTGTCCCCAGTACCAAAAAGAAGCCCTCCTCCAATTCAAATCTTTAATACCAGGATGCAACTCTTCCAAGGTGGATTACCGGTTTATTGACTTTCAAACATGGAATGCCAGCACTGATTGCTGCAACTGGGACGGAGTCACCTGTGATGCCAATGCAACATCAAAGCCGGTGATTGATCTTTATCTCTACGATTTCGTACCCCATGTGACCTGGGGAAGTTCTACGATCACAAGTAATGTTTTGACTCCACTTTTCCATATAAAAACTCTCCTTCATCTTGATATTTCCTACAATACAATACAAGGAGAAATCCCAGGACCAGGGTTTGCCAACTTAACACAGCTTGTGACGCTTATCTTAGACACAAACGAGTTTCGTGGCCCTATTCCCACTGAGTTGTTCTCTTTAAGGAATCTAGAGATTCTTTATATGAGGGGTAACTTGCTTGAAGGGAAATTGCCTAGAACCATAGGCAACCTTACGAATTTGACGGAGTTGCAGATGGATATTAACTTGGTCGGTGGAGAACTTCCTGAAGAGATTGGAAAGCTTACAAAGCTGGAGAGGTTGATACTTAGCAGTAACAATTTTTCTGGGGTAATCCCATCGTCAGTGGGGAGTTTAGAAAGGTTACGATGTTTGAGTTTGGAGAACAATTTGTTGTCCATGGAGATACCTGTGGAGATAGGCAATCTGTCAAATCTGTTCGCTGTTACCTTGAACAATAACAGTTTGACAGGACGGATACCTTCTTCAATTCAAAAGATGGAGAATTTGTATCAACTTGATTTAAGCGACAATTTTCTCACTGGAGAGATTCCTACTGGCTTGTTCCACTTACAGAAGCTGACGGAAGTGAGTCTCTGGAGAAACAAGCTCTGGTTGAAAGAGTTAGTCACAGTTCCAAATATTACTCTTGATGTCTTGGACTTGGGTGAAAATGAGGTGAGTGGCAACTTTCCTGAATGGATATTAAATATGAAAGTTGGATCACTTGATCTATCGGATAACAAGCTGTCAGGAACCCTGCCACCTGCTTTGTTTCAAACCAAAACGTTAGCAGATCTCTTCCTGGCAAGAAATAATTTTTCAGGGAGATTGCCCGACAACATTGGTGAAGCTTCAGCAATGAGAACACTTTGCTTGTCAGGTAACAATTTTTCAGGGCCATTACCTAAGTCCTTCCTGAATATGTCTGAACTTTACATGATTGACTTATCAAAGAACTTATTTTCCGGTCATCTGGCTATAATTTTTGGAATATCAAACTCTCGTCTGCAATATATTGCACTGGGGCAGAATGAGTTCTCCGGTGTGCTGCCTGAAAGTCTGAGAAATCTAGAGCAAGGACTCATGATTCTTGATATCAGTGACAATAACATCACTGGTGAAATACCTGAATTCCTTTTTCAAATGCCTTCACTTATAGCTTTGAATCTCAGAAAGAATTCCCTCCAAGGACAAATTCCCAAAAACCTGACCACTCTTTATTCTCTTCAAATACTTGATCTGTCTTCCAATTATCTGAGTGGACAAGTCCCTGATGCTTTGGGGCAAGTTAGAGGAATGGTCAACAACTCTGAGTATTATAACAGTTTTCCGTTCCAACTCTTTGATGGGATACATGAAAACACTAAGTACTCTGCATTGGAAGTGTTCTGGAAAAATCTGAAGCAAGAGCTACCCAGAACCAACATGATCTTGTATGTTTTACTGGACCTTTCAAACAACCAATTATCAGGAGAAATCCCTGATAGTTTTGGTGGTATGTTAAGTGTGAAGTTGTTGAATATGTCATACAACAAACTCTCAGGCAGAATACCTCCCTCCTTAGGTAACTTGGTGAGTTTAGAGAGTTTGGATTTGTCGCATAACAATCTTTCAGGAAAAGTACCCTCAACCTTTGGGGAACTCTTGCAATTGAACAACCTGGACTTGAGTAACAACAGGCTCAAGGGTCCAATTCCAAAAGGTCCTCAGATGGATAGGTTGAATGATCCGGGATCCTATGCTAACAACAGCGGTTTGTGTGGCCTGCAAATTTTAGTACCATGCGAGGAGGCATCGCCGCCAAAGAAAGTTCCACAGGAAACCACCATAGAAGAAAGTGAAAGTTGGCAGTTTTCCTGGCAAATGGCAGCGATTGGGTTCTCTTCCTCATTTTTTGGTACTGTTGCAGTGATGTTTGTGTCGGATTATTTCCATGTGTCCAATCCGCGTCCAAGAGTTTATGTGACGCAGTTTATCCAACGTGATTAGCAGCTACAAATTCTTTTGTGCTTGGCGCCGGATGTTGTTATTAGTCCATCAAAGTATGGGTAGGTATTGGTTTTTTCTCTCTTTTTTTTTTTTGTTCTTGTAAAACGAGGTAAATTGCCCGCGCTAACCTGCGGGTGGGTTGTTTATTGCCTGGTATATACATTTCTAATATTTATATCGGTGAATCAGTAATACTTTGTTCAATTTTTATTTTTATCATTTATCTAAAAATTTAAATTATACTTCAAAATTTAAATAAATAAAGAGAGCACATCCTTAAGAAAACTAGGAAACAAAGCCTAAAAATAAATTATTTGGTATAAAGTACAAACTAATTCCTCTGTGGGACAACTAGCTGTTGGTAGAATTGATTTTTAAATGGGTCAATCATATTTTTGATCATTGTGTTTATTGATTTAGTCATTTTTCATCCTTGTGTTACAAAATGGACATTTTTCATCCCTTTGTTGATTTTCTAGGACATTTTTCATTTTTCTCCAATTTTCTGAAAATAAATGCTGACATGTCAATTTTAAAATTGACACGTCAGCTATATGGGCCCTCATTAAGCTGAAAACACGCAACTCAAATCATTTCACCCAACCCGTTTTTGCCCACGGGTTTTGGGTTTGGTGTTTTCAAGTTAAATTTGGGCCCACATAGTTAATGTGTCTTTTTTTAATTGACACGTTAGCATTTTCTTTTCGGAAAACCGGGAAAAAATGAAAAATGTCCCGAAAAATCAACACAGGGATGAAAAATGTCTATTTTGTAACACAAGG
The DNA here is from genome assembly GCA_028386065.3 of Turnera subulata. Lineage (NCBI taxonomy): Eukaryota > Viridiplantae > Streptophyta > Magnoliopsida > Malpighiales > Passifloraceae > Turnera > Turnera subulata. The sequence goes on from JAKUCV010004297.1 coordinate 26,759, forward strand.
ATGAAAAATGCTTAAAGCGATAAACATAAGGATCAAAAATATGATTGACCCATTTTAAATGGATTGAGATCCTCTCCTGTAAAGTTATGTCCTGTTCGTTGAATCGTGGTCATGATTTTCAAAATCAATGGTGAGAATTTATTTTTACCTTATTTAAATTTTTTAATTTTTCTTACCTTATATATTTTAGAGCCATTGATTAAACAAATCAACGGTATTTATTTAACAGGATCTCTCCTGTTGAATACTATACAGGAGAGGATCCAAATCCATTTTAAATATGCCTTACTAAGTATCCAACAATACAAGACAACTTAGGTTTTTGGGTTATGCAAAAACTCCATGCATCCTTTAGCATCTTAATGTTCTTGAGCATTTCAAAGCACCTGATGTACTTGTCAAGGACTTCACTGATTTGGCATCTGCAACCTTGAACATTTGTTCCTTAGTGTAGTTAGGCTTCGCCAGGCCTGACCCTGTTTGTTCAAAAGAAGCTCCATTCTTGAAAGAATCTCCCTTCGAGTAGAATTTCCACGGTTGGCTGTTCTTATCAATCCCATTCCTCCAAGTCACCTGAAATATTCATCATTAGGTTCTAGGATATTCTGGAAAAAAACTGTTTGCTCTCTCTCGGATATTTACCTCCTTGTTTCCTGAAGTTGGTGCAACAAAGTAGTTGGCTTCGCTCTTAATGCTAGGATTCATGCTTCCTCCAATGGCGTACTGTTCCCATCCTCTGTAGAAATTGTTGGCTACGTGTGCATATCCATGGCGGACTCTGCATTTTTGGACGATTAATTATTCATGTGCAACCACATAACTCAAAAAGAATGATCAATTCCAGTATATAGATAGAAGACAATAAAATATTAAGCACATTAGAGAGTATATATATACCTTGGCATGCGCTGATTACAATTTGGTCCAAAATGATTAAAGAGGACAGTAACCTTCATGTTTTTATCTCTTACATATCCATCATCCTGTCCCAAAAGCATAACCTTGTCCTGGTCCCTAAACCAGTTGTTGGAGATTGTTACACCTGTGGATCCCCTGGTGACATCAAGAAGACCATCCTGACAAGAGTACAATGTATTGTGGTCTATCCAAATCTTTGAAGCAGTAACCAGTCTGATTGCATCTCCATCCATCTGGCCTAAAGGCATTAGCTTCCCATGTTGTCCCATCACCGAGCTAGGTCCATGGGATTTGCAATGGTGAATCCTAAGACCATGAATGATTACATCCGTAGCCTAAGCCATAAAGAATTTGCATATCAGAAGTTGTCAATGTTGTATACAATGGAAATTGAAAAAATTATTTAAAGGTGCATCACATATACTTTCAAGCCTTCTATACCTTGTACAAGACGAGGCATCCGCTGCCTGTTATGTCAACGTCCACGCCGCGGCCATCAATGGCAGTGAAGCTGCTGACTAGAAGGGGCTTTTGAAGTTTGATGGTCATGTCCCTTTTGAAAGTGATCCATACTTTTCCTGTGATCATGGTGGCTCCATACCTTAAGGTTCCAGGTTTAGGATCCGATGGATTGTCACTAGGGTCGATCACTTTATAGAAAGTAGCACCCTTCCCAATATTATTAGTCATCTTCCCAGCAAACCCAACAGCGCAGGTGCCTAGTTGCATCCTCATTTTTCTCCAGTCAGGATTTTTTCTCCAGCATTTATCAATGGCGTTCAATGCATGGGCTGTGCAGGCATTTTGTGAGAAGTATAAGGTGGAAATAGACAGAACCAGCACAAATTGCCATAGTAAAGCCATGTCTTTACTCTTGTGCAGGTATGCTTGATTCCTGAGGCTAGTGATTGTATTTTAAAATGCTAAAAAAGAGAGGAAAGAATTGTGTTTGAAGAATTGAGACAGGGAAGAGGTATTTATGCATTAGGATTGGCTCTGTAGTTAGTGATGGTGGCAAAGATTGTTCAGATTGTTAAAATGGGGTGGTGACAGTGAGAGCAGTCAGTTGGGTTTAGAGCCATCAATTGAAATGAAAGAACCAGAAACAAACTAACTATACTATTTTTGGACTGCACTAGGATTTAAAGTTAGAGGAGCTGGTAATTGCAAAAGGACTCCCTGGAATGTGGAACTGCCACTTTTAGACAAGTAACTGAATGTGTCGAAGCATATATAATTATGTACTACGGTTATGTGATGTTCTTGGTTGAACTAGTTTGTGCATGGATCATCAACCAGCACAAAGTTTATGCACACCTGTCGACACCGCAAAGGGATTTAATTCATACTCCAAAACCAGCAACCCATCACAGATTACACACCAAGAGGAACGGTGTGGGACGGTCGGTGAGGTTCGAACTCTCAACCTAATGGAAGTGTTTACTGAACCTCACCAACTAAGCCAATCCTCGTTGGCAACCTATTCTTGTTTTAGGTTAATCTTCTGTTGAAACTTAGCTTTTTTGTCACCCACAACAATTCACCTTCTTATTCAGTCATATTTTGTAAAAAAATCAGGTGTGATTTGCTTCCTAACATGTTTAGTATAATGAGCTTGTACAATTCTTTTAGCAAATTGTGTTTCTTTGAAGGATGGAGGAATGGAATTCCAAAGGCATGAGAGAAAACTTTTCATATAAAATAAAAAGACCAACAATTTGCTGATATAAAGGATAAAAAATACAAAAAATAGAAATAAAATACCTTACTTTTCCGCCGCCTCACATATTTGGACAAAAATCTCCATATACAATCTGAGCCGATCCATAAAGAGTTATAATTCTTTTCAAAGCCTTAAGTAACCCTGTTAAACTCTATATGCAAGTCCTTTTGATCCAAATTTGATTGTGTTCAATAGAAGTGAGCCGATCCATAAAGAGTTATAATTCTTTTAAGGCCTTAAGTAACCCTGTTAAGCAAGTCTCAGCACGCCTTTTTAAACGGAAGGAACAATCTGGATGCTGCCCTTTTAGCCTCTGAATTCATCGATTCATTGAAGAAGAGTAAGGAGGTTACAATTTTATGGAAGCTTGACTTCCAAAAGGCTTTTGACTCTGTTTCTTGGCAATTTATATTTCAGGTAATGGGCTATATGGGTTTTCCACCAAGATGGATTACATGGATTAATGCTTGCCTGCAATCTTCCACCATGGTCGTCCTTAAAAATGGCTCTCCTACCTCTCAATTCGGCATGGGGAAAGGTTTAAAACAGGGCGATCCCCTTCCACCCTTCTTGTTTCTGGTAGCAGCTAAGGGTTTGAGAGTCTCCATTGACGCGGCAATTGGTGGTGGTCTGGTAGAAGATCTCAAGATTCACAATATTCCAGCGAATTTGATCCAATTCACGGATGACACTCTTATTTTGACAAAAGCTGATCCCCCATCACTCCTCAACCTCAAAAGAGTTCTCTGATGTTTCGAAATCATGTCAGGCCTGAAGATAAATTTTTTCAAAAGTAGCCTCATTGGAATTAATATGGATATGACGATGACTAAGTATTTTGCAGACTTGCTCCGATTCAGAGCAGAAAAGCTCCCTGACAAATACTTGGGCTTCCTCTCGGAGCAAATATGAAGAAGGTTGCGAGCTGGGCCCCTATTCTAGACAAGTTTAAGAAAAAAACTCAAAAGTTGGAGATCCAAATTCCTTTCTTTCGCCGGTATGAACACCCAAATTTGACCCATGAAAATTCTATTAAACTAGGCTTTAGACATGTTTGAACCATAAGATTAGCAAGATGAGTTAGTCTTGAGTTGAAGTGTGGATGAAGTTTATTTTTAGTAGAATTTATGCATTATAGTAATTGAGGCCTTTACGTGCTTAGACCCTAGGATTAATAAGATGATTTAATCATAGGATAAAAACATATGACAAGGATTAAATTGCTAAAAATGCATTTTAATTCATTAGCTTGGGCTTGTTTGTTTATTCTTTAAACCCAATTATATTGAGATGATTTATTCTTGGGTTAAAGATAAATGTAAGGGTCCAAATTAATAAAATATGGACTTTTTCCAGAGTTGCACAGCCCATTAACACCTTGCATGCAGACAAATTTAACCCTAATTTTCATGGAAAATCAGAGTTAAATCATTCCTTAGTAGTAAGATTGGTGTAGGTATGATTTTAGCTTAAAATGGGGAATCAATGTGTAATTAATCAATTAGGAGATGATTGAGAGAAGTAATAATCAAGAAAGCAGAGGATTCTGGGCAGCCTAAAGGTTACTTACGCGGTAGGATCAATCAGGGAGAAATTGGGGGAAAATCGAGATCGAAAAAGGAAAGAACGGGTGTAACGCGCAGGCGCGGGCGGTCATCTCGGGATGGCCGCCAGGTCTGGACGGTCTTCCTTCCATGACCGCCTGGCCTGGCTGTCATCCAGAGGATGACCGTCGGCCATGGCGGTCATATGCACCCAGAAGCGGTTTTTTCCCCGATTTCGCTCCTAATTTGATTCTACTCGGTTTTGGCCCAGATTTTTGGCCATTACCTTGATCATTAAGCTGGTCCACGCCCCTAGGCTACCCAGAACACTATAAATAGAACCCCCCTCTCACATTTCAAGGGGACAGAGATTCTATTACACACACACTCTTCATAAGCTTTTGAGCTTGGAGAAACTCTACTTCTCCAAGCTTAAGAAATAGTTCTATAGGCAAAATTCTGATGGAATTTCGTGGGGAATACTAACCATCGAAGGCAGCAAGAGGTGGATCAAGAAGAACTCCAAGATTGAGTTAAGCAGTGGGAGGAAATTGCGTGGAAGACACAACCCAAACCAAGGAGCTAGAGGAGGGCTACAAGAGGTGATCCTAATCCCTTTTTACTTGACTGATTGCTTCTGAGATGTTGATGTTTATGATGATGTGGCTGTTGTGATGCCATGTCAAGAACTACGTGGGCTTTGATTCCGGTCGCCGGGGTTCGTTGGTGGTTTCTAGTGATGGAAACTGATGCATGTGAAATATGCATAGTTTAAGGCATAATTTTGTACACAAATTGCTCTCAATTCATCATGATTATATGCCTCATATGCAATATTCCATCATATCCCTCCAATTTCCATCCCTTACTGTATGATTAGTGGTTTTAGGTACATTTTGGCCAAATCAATAGGATTTCATTGAAGAATATGAAGATATAGCCTCAGTCACAGCGTGAGACTGTGACAGAGCTTGTGAGCCTGTTCTTGAGGCAGTCGTTCATCAAGGACCCAAAGCAGGAACCATTTAAAGGAAGAATTTGAGAAAGAACTGCTACAGCCTCAGCGACAGCGTGAGTCTGTACACGCTGCAGAAACCCAGAAAATGCAAAAAGAATAAAGAACGCCGCCACTTGCGCCACCTGCTCAACTAACTTAAACAATCATTCTCCTGACATTCCCAGAACACTTTGAAGGATAAGGAGCAATGGGCACATGACACCCAGAGGGAATCTCTCTGAAAATGATTATCTTCTGCAAAAAGGGTGTCTTGGAACTCACCTTCCACCAATCGGCGCTGCCCATCCCGCTTGCTCTGACAACACCCGCTGGAAATTCTGCAACTTGCCCAGACAAAGAGGCGCCTTGGAAGACACCACCCACCAATTGCTGCCCATCACGCCCCCTGTCCTGACACACACACGCGCACGTTGGAGAATAATCAGGACAACTTGCCCAGACAAAGGGAGTTTTCCAGCAATTGAGGAAAGGAGAAGACTAGAGGAGGTGCACCCTACAAAAAGGGGAGAGGAGGAAAGCAACAGGGGAGAGACGTGAGTTGAGGAGAAGACCCGAAATTCAAGGGACCAAGAGGAAATGCGATTCTGTAGCCTTTCTGGGCAGAAATCATGTTGCCCCTCACTCTCAGTTCACTCGAATACACCATGACATACCATACCTCCATTGTTTTTGTATTTTCTGTTATGAACTAAACAACCCCTTCTTAGGTTGAAGGGGGAAGCATGTACCCGATTTGTGTTTAATGAATTGCTCACATTTTAATCCCTTCATTCTTGCTTTAGTTGTTGAGCCCTTTATCCATGTTTAGGTTCTGATCAAACCCACACATGAACTCAGGTGGCTAGGAGAAGTACCGAAGGGAGAAACCATAGCTTACTGGAAAAACAACAACCAAACCTTAGTTCTTAGCTCGTGACAGAGTTAGAGACTAATTGAGGAATTAGCCTCAACACCAAATCTTCATTCCCGTTGAGTTTGACCTACGCGAGGGCACCAGGAAGATGAGAACCTTGGGAGGCGCCTGTGAGCGAAAGCAAATGGGTGCAGTATAGGTTGAGAGCCCCTGCAAGATTCTACCATTATAACTGACTAAATTGCTGTCGACAGTTTCAGGTTGTGCCCTCTACAGCCTCACGCTATGACAATGTAGTCAAGAGATAACACAACTCCTAGTTTGATTCTTGATTGATTATTGGGTAGCATACTTTCATTTTAGTAGCAATCTGGTGAAGAACCGAAAGGAGAAGCCAAGAGTGCTAGACCTACAATAGTCAACCTTCACTCCTTAAGCATTCGAAAGAAGGTAAGGAGAGACTGTGGGAATCCGCACCAACATTGAACTTCATCTCTAAGTGGACGTCTGCTCTAGTGACAGGGGGTAGATGGAAGCTTAGGAAACTATTGATAAGATCGAAAGCCGTTGATAGTACCTTAGGTTGGGAGCCCCGTCAAGACATCTCATTAGCCACAGCCTCATCACAGTGTCAGTCTGTGACTGAGGCTGTAGAGCAGTTTATAAGCTTAATTCGGGACATGTGGATCCCGGATGCCTAAGAATTCACCATTCTTGATCTTTTCCTCGTTTAAATTATTGTTACATTTATTTTACTGCTTATTTTGCTTCTTAATTATTATTCACCAAATCCATCCAGTTAAATTGTTTTCAAGTCTAGTTGTCCGAAATTTAAGGAAAACAGATTCAACTCAGTCCCTGTGGATACGACCTTGATACGTACTACAACAACCCTGTGCACTTGCAGGAAACCACGACTGCATCAAGTTTTTGGCGCCGTTGCCGGGGAATGGCGCTTGTTTCTTTACTTTTTATTTCTGACTTATTAGACTTTTTGTTAATCCTTTTCTCTTTCCAATTTAAAGCTTTCAGGTGGTGCATGCCCCAAACCAGGAGCAAGAAGCCATCTCTAACCTTCCACCAGGAGATTGAAAAGACAGCCCGTGAGTTTCGCAAGAAAAGCAAGCAGAAACAACAAATAATGGCGAACAGACTCAATGAAGGAGCACACCCCGAGGTTGAACAGGCTCAGCTTGTGCGACCTTACATTCCCATGTCCCAGCTCCTACAACCACCTACTACCATCATCCATAACAGCATCGCCATTTCAGATGTAGACGCCCCCTATGAAATCAGAACAAATCTGCTTAGTATGTTGGAGAGGCGCACATTTGGAGGCCTGCCCTCAGAAGACCAAAACTCGCACTTGCAGAATTTTCTGCGAGTGTGTAGCACTGTGAACATAGCCGGAATGACCAAGGAGCAGCTATACATGAGAGTATTCCCATTCTCACTCAGAGACACACCATTTGAATGGCTCAACAATCATGAGGCAGGCCATTTCACAGTCTGGGACAGCCTAGTCAGGGCCTTCTTGAAGGAGTATCACCCGTCAAGCAAAGCTGCAAGCTTGAGGCAGCAACTCATCGGTTTCTCCCAGCGTTATGACGAATCCATTCGTGACGCTTGGGAGAGATTCAAAGGACTGCTCAGAAGGTGCCCAAACAATAGAATTGATGAGGCCATGCAGCTTGAACAATTTTATTGCGGCCTGAGCGACGAAGACCAGAACACCTTGGACAAAATGGCCAACGGTGCATTCCTGGACAAGGACTATAATGATGGGGTCGCCATCCTTGAAGCTCTGTCCAAAAGAAAAGCTCAAGTTAGGGGAGTCAAGTCCTCTGGCCTGATCGAAGTTGACAGAGTAACCAAGCTAGAAGCAGAGATAGAAGCACTCAGAAAACAGTTAGGGACTGCTCATGTCAAGACAGCTTCAGTCACAGCCTCAGACTGTGAAGGCTGTGGAGGACCACACAGCACGTCCAGCTGCCCCCTTTCACCGAATGCGATTCTGAGCAGGCCAACTTCATCCAGCAGAAGTAGAAACAGTTTGGAAACACCTACAATCCGTCCTGGAGAAATCACCCAAATTTCTCTTGGAGGACACCGAATGAAGAAAGAAACCTGCCACAGCCCCAGTACCAGAGGCAGAACCAGGGCGGACAGTCCCAGTACCAGAGGCAGAACCAGGTGGGACAACAGAGCAACAACACCGACATGATGAGTATGCTACAATCCATCTTGGAGAAACAAAATAAAATAAGCGAGGAGATCAGTCAGATTAAGTCTCATAACCGGATCCTCGAAAACCAAATAGCTCAACATGCCTCGACATCCACCAACCAACAGGGAACTTTTCCAGGGAAGCCGATAGAAAACCCAAGGAGCGAGCATTGCAAGGCAGTTACCCTTCGCAGTGGGAAGGAACTGAGAGACACAGAGCCAGCACAGCCTGAGGCTGTGCAACCAGCATCTACGTCCAGTTCAGAACCAACAATACTGACACAGCCTGAGCCTGTAAAAGAGCCTGTCAGCATAAGACGAGAAGGAAAACAGCCTCAGACTGTTCTACCGTATCAACCTCCACTCCCATACCCTGAAGTTTACCTCAGATCCAAATTGGAGAAACAATTCAGAAAATTCAAGGAGATGCTGAGTAAGCTTTACGTTAATGTTCCATTTAGTGATGTGGTCACACAAATGTTGTCATATGCTAAATTCTTCAAGGACATTTTGACAAAGATTGAACCATTGAGATCTTAAGACTGTAGCAATGACAGCCCAGGGGAGTGCATTCATACAGGATCAACCGCCCAGAAAATGCTCAGACCTAGGGAGTTTCACTATACCCTGCAGCATAGGGGACAAGAAGATCGAAGGAGCCTTGTGTGACCTTGGCGCCAGCGTCAGCCTGTTGCCACTATCCATCACCGAGAACATGAACCTTGGGGATATCAAACCCACAAGGATGACCATTCAACTAGCTGACAGATCACTTGTCTACCTTGTGGGAGTACTGGAAGACGTACCAGTCAAGGTGGGGAATTTCTACATCCCCGTGGACTTTGTAGTGATGAATATGACGGAGGACGAGAAGACTCCCAGCATTTTGGGACGACCCTTTTTAGCCACAGCAGGAGCCATGATTGATTGCACAAATGGCACGCTAACACTGCGCATTGGAGAAGAGACGGTGGAATTCAATGTCTAGAAGGCGCAAAAGAATGAATTTGCAACAGGGCAGTGCTGTATGGTTGACGCTATACCAGACCCTGTAGACGCGCTTGTCAAGGCATCCCAACTTATGGAAACTCATGATGATGAGTTACCAGGATGCCTAGTCAATGGACTCATTGAAGGTGACGGAGCGGTCCTCCAACAAGTAGCAGAATTTCTGGTAGCAGCAGAAACAGTCCCAGAAAATGAGACACAGTGTCAGGCTACAGAACCACAGACTGAGCCTGTGGCTGAGACTGTCTTCACACCTGAGCCCGCAAAAGAAGCACCAAAGGTGGAGATGAAACCCCTGCCACCAACTCTCAGGTATATCTATCTGAACCTCGAAACTTCTTCCTTTCCTATTATTGTTGGAGCCGACCTTTCACAAGAAGAAGAAGAGAAGGTACGCACTGTAGTAAGCAAGCACAAAAAGGCAATAGGATACACCATTGACGACCTCACAGGTATAAGTCCTAACCTTTGCATGCATCGAATACTGTTAGAGGAGGATAGTAAACCAATAATAGAGCCACAGAGAAGACTAAACGAAAATATGAAAGACGTGGTGAAAAAGGAAATTCTGAAACTGCTTGATGCAGGAATTATTTATCCCTTCTCGGATAGTCCTTGGGTTAGTGCTGTGCATGTAGTACCTAAGAAGGGAGGCATGACAGTAGTGAAAAATGAAAAAGAAGAACTTATACCCACAAGGACTGTCACGGGATGGAGGTAGTGTATTGACTATAGGAGACTGAACAAGGCGACTAGGAAAGATCATTTTCCTCTGCCTTTTATTGACCAGATTTTAGAAAGGCTAGCTAAACACACACACTTTTGCTATCTGGATGGATATTCTGGATTTTTCCAGATTTCTATCCATCCGAGTGACCAAGAGAAAACCACGTTCACTTGTCCATATGGTACATTTGCATACAGACGCATGCCATTCGGCCTGTGTAATGCACCTGCCACTTTCCAACGTTACATGATGGCCATATTCCATGATTTGATTGAGCATATAATGGAAGTATTCATGGATGATTTCTCTGTTTATGGCACATATTTTGATATTTGTTTGGCTAACCTTGAGACAGTGCTGGCACGGTGTGAAGCTGTGAACCTTGTTCTCAACTGGGAAAAGTGCCACTTCATGGTAACCGAAGGTATAGTTCTTGGGCACTAAATCTCAGGACGCAGTATAGAGGTAGACCAAGCTAAGATTGAAATTATTGAGAAACTTCCACCTCCTAATTCTGTTAAGGCAATTAGAGCTTTTCTTGGACATGCAGGATTCTACAGGCGCTTTATTAAGGATTTTTCAAAAATTGCAAAACCTTTGACAAATCTCCTTAGTAAAGACACTGAGTTTGTATTTGATGAATCTTGTTTAGATGCTTTTTACAGGATCAAGGCCACACTAACCACAGCCCCAATCGTCCAGCCGCCAGACTGGAGCCAACCTTTCGAGATAATGTGTGATGCTAGTGACCATGCGGTAGGGGCTGTGCTAGGACAAAGGAAGAACAACAAACTCCATGCTATCTACTATGCAAGCCGTACCCTAGACGATGCACAGATCAACTACGCCACAACTGAAAAGGAACTCTTGGCAGTAGTTTTTGCCATTGGAAAGTTTAGAGCATACTTGCTGGGTTCTAAGGTCATCGTGCACACAGACCATTCGGCCCTCAAGTATTTGCTCACGAAGAAGGAGACCAAGCCAAGACTCTTGCGGTGGATTCTCCAATTGCAAGAATTTGACCTAGAGATTCGAGA
>JAKUCV010004297.1:37882-84953 GCA_028386065.3 Turnera subulata
ATGTGTGACGCTAGTGACCATGCGGTAGGGGCTGTGCTAGGACAAAGGAAGAACAACAAACTCCATGCTATCTACTATGCAAGCCGTACCCTAGACGATGCACAGATCAACTACGCCACAACTGAAAAGGAACTCTTGGCAGTAGTTTTTGCCATTGGAAAGTTTAGAGCATACTTGCTGGGTTCTAAGGTCATCGTGCACACAGACCATTCGGCCCTCAAGTATTTGCTCACGAAGAAGGAGACCAAGCCAAGACTCTTGCGGTGGATTCTACAATTGCAAGAATTTGACCTAGAGATTCGAGACAAGAAGGGCACAGAAAAGGTGGTAGCCGACCATCTATCCAGACTACCTCCAGAGCACATGCCCAAGGAAAACCTGCCCATCGATGACCATCTGCCAGACGACAGCCTCATAGCCACCATCTACAGCGTCAGCCACAGTGTCACACAATGTCACACCATGGTATGCCGAGATCGTTAATTTCCTAACCGGTGGAGCTCTCCCACCTGACCTGAGCCATTCTGAGAAAAAGAAATTCCTCTCAGATGTGAAGAACTACCTTTGGGACGAGCCCTTACTCTTCAAAAGGTGTGGAGATGGGATGATCAGAAGATGCATCCCCGAAGACGAAGTAGCACAGATCCTACACAGTTGCCACAATGCACAATATGGAGGATATCATGGCACGACCAGAATGGCATCCAAAGTCCTACAGGCAGGGCTATTTTGGCCCACCTTATTTAAGGATGCACGAAACTGGGTGATAGCTTGCAAGGAATGCCAACGAACGAGGAATATCTCGAGGAAGCAGGAGATGCCGCAGCAGGTCATACTAGAAGTGGAGCTGTTCGATGTGTGGGGAATCAATTTCATGGGGCCATTCCCGAGTTCCTATGGAAATAACTACATTCTGGTGGCAGTCGACTATGTATCAAAATGGGTTGAAGCCGTTGCCTGCTCAACCAATGATGCCAAGGTGGTGAAACGGTTCTTGAAGAAATATTTCTTCACTCGTTTTGGCACCCTGAGAGCTATAATCAGTGATGGAGGTGCCCTTTTCTGCAACCGACAGTTCGAAGCCCTTCTGAGGAAGTACGGGATCAGACATAAGGTAGCCACTCCCTATCATCCTCAAACAAGCGGACAAGTTGAGGTGACAAACAGGGAAATCAAGCGAATTCTGGAAAAAACCGTGGGACCATCACTCAAGGATTGGTCAACCAAGCTTGATGATGCCCTGTGGGCATACCGCACAGCCTACAAAACACCCATTGGCACCTCCCCCTACCGCCTAGTCTTTGGCAAGGCTTGCCACTTGCCTGTGGAGCTTGAACACAAGGCTTACTGGGCCATCAAGGCTCTGAATTTCGACACACAGGCTGTGGGAGAACAGAGGCTGTTGCAGCTCAATGAACTGGAAGAACTAAGGTTGGACACCTATGGAAATGCCAAGATATACAAGGAAAAAACAAAGAAGTGGCATGACAGCAAGATCCAACCTAGGACATTCAAGGAAGGTGATCAGGTCCTCCTGTACAACTCAAGACTGAAGCTGTTCCCTGGAAAGCTTCGATCAAGATGGTCTGGACCCTTTACAGTGTCACGCTGTTACCCTCATGGAGCTGTGGAAATTTGCAATGAGCAGACACAACCGTTCAAGGTCAACGGGCACAGACTGAAGCTGTACCATACAGAGACTGATGAGTACCAGGAGACTCAGGTGCTCCGTGACCCACCTCCTGCCTAGCACGGCAAGATAGGGTCCAGCTAAAAGACGCTAAAGAAGCACACACTTGGGTAACACCAAGTGGGGTAATTTTCCAATTCCTTTTGCTTTTCATTTAGTTATTTTGATTATATTTATGGTTGTTTTGTTTTCAGCCAGTCAGGTGCAGAGATTTTATGGAAACAGAAATCATAACCCTCAAAATCTTTGGCACAGTGGACGTTTTGAAGCTTACATAGACTTATCACAGAGTGAGCCTGTGTCAGGCAACTCGCCCCTACTTGTTTAGCTTGAATTTCAGTTTGGGGTATGTTCCATGTTTTCCATTTTCGATTAGCACCTTTGTTATTTTGTTATTTTTGCCCGTTTTTCTTTTTCTTGCCCTAACCATTCAGATGGAGCACTAGATTGAAGAAAAAGGGAGCCAATGAGTCAGAGATTTGTCAGGGAAGTTTTCGAAGCCCTCTTAGAGATTGTGTTTTCTATGCTTGTACAGACTCACCACAGAGTGAGCCTGTAGCGAACTCCACAATGCATAATTGAACAATCTTTCACATATAGGAATCTCTAGGATTTAGGAGAGGTCAGATAGGTAGGAATATGATAGAGGTCTCTACTGAAAAACTCTTTCACTCCATCTCACGAACACTAACTCTACCCTGGCACAGCGTGTGCCACAGGCTCAGCCTGTGCAGTCACATTTTGACCAAAACAAATATCTGACTAAGATGGACTTAACCCTGAACGCGTCGTCATTCAACTTGCCCCAACCCACGTGTCATTCACACCAAACGATACATTTCTTCATCAAAGAGGAGACATAACTGACACACTGGGCGGCAAGCGTGGCGACCGAAAAGACACAACCCCCTCACCTTCCCACCTTCTCTGAACAGGCATTAATTGCCTTTAAAAGACCGAGCCAACCTTCCTCTTTCTCACACTTCATCTTCCTCTTCAACCTCTATCTCTTTGCCTCTGCAACCTCGCCCCTGCCTCTGCAAAACCACTCCCTCTCCAACACCTCAAACCCCCCCCTCTCACTCGACCATGGCCGACAACAATAACCCCAACCAACAACCAAACTCCTCCAACCCAGAAAACACCCAGAACATAACCTTCCCTTACCGTGTAACCCGACCTCTCTTCCAGGTTGTTAATCACAACCTAACCATCAACCCCCTACCAATGCAACCACTCCCTCTCCAACCCGAAATCCAAATACACCCAGATACCCTCCACGACCTAATCACCCTTTTCGCCCAATCATACCCAGTAGCCACACCACCGCCTACCCTACTTGCGCTTCCGCCACCACCGACTACCCAAAACCCCGAAACACCTCCTCAACCCACACTGGACACATTACCTGACCCTCCCCCAACATCCATTACTCTAGAACTTAAGACATACACCTTACCTACACCAGACACCGCCACAACACCACCACCCACAAAACAGCAACGCCACCGGAAAAGGCGCCGGACCTCTCCCACAGAACACATCATAGACCTCACAGAACCACCTACAACCCAACCAGCACCCCTAGACCTCAATACAGAGCCCCCTCCAGAATCATCCTCCACACCCATTTCTATCCCCGAACCTCTAAAACGGCCACGCACCCGCTCCTCTACCAAACCCAGAACCACCCCCAACCAAACACCCTCACAACCCAACAGCGAGGAGCGATCCAAGCGAAATAGGGATCGTCCTCCAAGGCAACCCACACCGCCTCCACCATCAGCACACGTAGCGGCAGAGGAGGAACAAGGAGAAGACCCACCAGAGGCCGTAACCCCCTTCATCTTCACCCCTGCAAACTCCACCCACCGCCGCGCCTGGGTCTTTGCACAGACTCAAGTTGTATTGGTCAGCAGGTGGCTGAACATGGACGCCCTAAGGGCAATCGGGGCAAGGAACGCCGTCCACCGCTACCTACTGCCCGTGGGGTGGCTCCTTTTTGCCATAATGGGAGAGTCGACATACGACAACCTCACGCGCGAATTCTACAGCGCGCTCTCCTATCAACCCCCACAGGGTGAGGAGCCCGGCACAACGCGATCCCGCCTGGGCAACACGAGCCGGGAGCTCACTGTTGCCCAGTTAAATCAGATACTTGGGGCACCCAACAAAGGACACGAGGAGAGGACCGTTGATTTTGACGCGGAGGCATTCTGGAACGAAATCTCCACAACCCCGGGTTACAACTCCTCCACCAGCTCCGCCACCTCTTTCCGTAGCTGCGGCCTTCGGATCATCCAACACTTCCTATCCCACAACATCTATGCCAGGAACAGTTGTCGCCTGGCAGTTCAACATGAAGAACTGTTCATCATATGGTGCATGGTGCATCACCAGCCGCGGAACACCGGCGCCTTCATCTTCCGCCGTTTCATCACACAACGGCGAGCACCTCAGCTTCCCGACGCTGGTATCATCACAAGGATCGCCCGCCACTTTAATATCCCCCTAGCCCAATACGACTTGGTTAGCGGGACAATCTTGATCGACCGCGGGATCCTGAACCGGATGCACCTCCCACTCCCACAGCCTCAAGAGCAAATAGAGGAACAGGCTGAGGCTGTGGAAGATGCACCAGCAGACCACCCCGACCCACAAGCGCAGCCTCAAGCACAGGCACAGCCTTGAGACCCCGCACAGCGTCACGCTGTGACTCGAGACCAAGTGTTGGACATCTTCGAGCAGATGCAAGATTAGATGGGGCAACAGTTCATCCCTATCCTCCAGAACCAGCAACGCCTACAAACAAGCATTGCTGCTCAAGAAGAACGCCTGCAGCGCATCCAAGAGAGCGTTACTGCTTAGGAAATTCGCCTCACTTCCTCTTTGGGTGACATGCGCACCGCAATATCAAGAAGCCTTGTGGAACAGAGGAGGAATGCAGAGGTGCAGACCCGAGGGATGCAGGATTTTCATAATCAATACATAGGGCTGCACCAACAGATCAACGAATCCATCTCCAATCTCCTCAACATAGCACGGTCGCTAGTGAGGCTGGCTCCAGAAGTTCCACTAGCACGCAAGAGGCCCAGAAGTTGATCCATCTACCTCTCACCCAGTATAGCTTTAGGATGATTAACCCCGCCACATAGGATAGAACTTTCAGTTTGGGGTAGTTTTTGTAGCACATTTTAATTCCTTTTGCAATTATGTGTTTTCTTAGTTTGTATTTGTTTCGGCATTGCACCCATTTCTGTTTTGTTCTTGCAGTGAGGACACTGCAAATTTTCCAGTTTGGGGTATTTTCGGGTGCAATTTAGCTTTTTGTATGCATTTTGTATTCCTCACAGCATGATGCATTTTCTAGTGTACTTTCGAATTTTAAATTAATGTAAGTTTCAGTTCTCATTTTTCATTATATTTCTTACAGTGTGAGCTTGTCCTTATATTTATGCACCCTCTGCACTTTCCATCTAATTCTGCTCATGTTCTAATCACATCACTTGTCTTACTCCTCTTAAAATAAACAGAACAGGTATAATTAAACAACTGGCATCACATGAAATCTGCCAAGAAGAGAAGGGTCCTGCTAAAGTATCTTTTCTACTTAGTATAGGCTCAGCCTGTACACCTTAGAACAGGCCCTCACTTCCATCAAGGCGAAATTTTATGCAGAATCTTCAAGCAAGGAAAGGATCTAGGCCATCTTTTGCATACCCATCAGACCTCACAAATCCATACCACTCTCGTCTATCCATTGCCACCCCATTTGAGCTGACTAGATGGCCCCCCTATTCATTTCTTCACCCTGTTTCACCTCACCATAACCACTTGAAACCGAAACAGGGGCCATCATGTGCTACGGCACAACTTCTATCACACAGCCTCACCCTGTCGATGAGTCTGTGAACAAGAAGCAATCCCGCCGAGCATCTGAAGCTGTCTGAGCCTAACAAGCACATATCCAGAATGCTACCCAACATCTTGTATTGATCTCCTCCCAGCTGCAAAAAAAAAAAAAAAGGGGAAAGAAAAAGGGGAAAGAGAAGTTGGGATATGAGAAACACTTTGTGAATCAAACTCCATCTCAACACAAGAGGATACAATGAACCTCTGGGTAGCATGGAAAACGCAAGGGATATGGAGCCAACAGCCCCTATACAGCCTCAGTCTGTCAACATGAGAAATTGGGAATTTCGAAGTTCACAGACCACCAACTTTTGCTCAATCCACCCTTAATCCATTGAGAACCACCACCCTAGCCCCAATATAACACGGCCAAGCCCTAGCGATCCTAACTTGAAAACTTATGCACATTAGTGGAGATGGAAGTGAAGAGCCTGCATATGAGGTGATGTTTTCAAATCCTAAACTTTAGCAGAATTCTCTCCAAGAGGTAGAAGAATGGATACCAATTGCCAAATTATTCCTGTGATTTTTATGACCAAAAACTACTGACAAGGATTGTGGTTAGACTTGATGCAGAACTAAAGAAAAATCAGTAGATGTTTGAATTAAGGTGCCACAAGGAAGAAACTTAGTGAAATCCTGATGAACTAAAACTTCTCTTTCTGCCTTTCGAAAACCATTCCTCCTTTTCTTTTCTTTAATTGCTTGAGGACAAGCAAAATCTTCAGTTTGGGGTATTTTGATGCATGTGAAATATGCATAGTTTAAGGCATAATTTTGTACACAAATTGCTCTCAATTCATCACGATTATATGCCTCATATGCAATATTCCATCATATCCCTCCAATTTCCATCCCTTACTGTATGATTAGTGGTTTCAGGTACATTTTGGCAAATTCAATAGGATTTCATTGAAGAATATGAAGATATAGCCTCAGTCACAGCGTGAGACTGTGACAGAGCCTGTGAGCCTGTTCTTGAGGCTGTCGTTCATCAAGGACCCAAAGCAGGAACCAATTAAAGGAAGAATTTGAGAAAGAACTGCTACAGCCTCAGCGACAGCGTGAGTCTGTACACGCTGCAGAAACCCAGAAAACGCAAAAAAAATAAAGAACACCGCCACTTACGCCACCTGCTCCACTAACTTAAACAATCATTCTCCTGACATTCCCAGAGCACTTTGAAGGAAAAGGAGCAATGGGCACATGACACCCAGAGGGAATCTCTCTGAAAATGATTATCTTCTGCAAAAAGGGTGTCTTGGAACTCACCTTCCACCAATCGGCGCTACCCATCCCGCTTGCTCTGACAACACCCGCTGGAAATTCTGCAACTTGCCCAGACAAAGAGGCGCCTTGGAAGACACCACCCACCAATTGCTGCCCATCACGCCCCCTTGTCCTAACATACACACGCGCACGTTGGAGAATAATCAAGACAACTTGCCCAGACAAAGGGAGTTTTCCAGCAATTGAGGAAAGGAGAAGACTAGAGGAGGTGCACCCTACAAAAAGGGGAGAGGAGGAAAGCAACAGGGGAGAGACGTGAGTTGAGGAGAAGACCCGAAATTCAAGGGACCAAGAGGAAACGCGATTCTGTAGCCTTTCTGGGCAGAAATCGTGTTGCCCCTCACTCTCAGTTCACTTGAATACATCATGACATACCATACCTCCATTGTTTTTGTATTTTCTGTTATGAACTAAACAACCCCTTCTTAGGTTGAAGGGGGAAGCATGTACCCGATTTGTGTTTAATGAATTGCTCACGTTTTAATCCCTTCATTCTTGCTTTAGTTGTTGAGCCCTTTATCCATGTTTAGGTTCTGATCAAACCGATGCATGAACTCAGGTGGCTAGGAGAAGTACCGAAGGGAGAAACCATAGCTCACTGGAAAAACAACAACCAAACCTTAGTTCTTAGCTCGTGACAGAGTTAGAGACTAGTTGAGGAATTAGCCTCAACACCAAATCTTCATCCCCCTTGAGTTTGACCTATGCGAGGGCACCAGGAAGATGAGAACCTTGGGAGGCGCCTGTGAGCGAAAGCAAATGGGTGCAGTATAGGTTGAGAGCCCCTGCAAGATCCTACCATTATAACTGACTAAATTGCTGTCGACAGTTTCAGGCTGTGCCCTCTACAGCTTCACGCTGTGACAATGTATTCAAGAGATAACACAACTCCTAGTTTGATTCTTGATTGATTATTGGGTAGCATACTTTCATTTTAGTAGCAATCTGGTGAAGAATCGAAAGGAGAAGCCAGGAGTGCTAGACCTACAATAGTCAACCTTCACTCCTTAAGCATTCGAAAGAAGGTAAGGAGAGACTGTGGGAATCTGCACCAGCATTGAACTTCATCTCTAAGTGGACATTGACAGGGGGTAGATGGAACCTTAGGGAACTATTAATAAGATCGAAAGTCGTTGATAGTACCTTAGGTTGGGAGCCCCGTCAAGATATCTCATTAGCCACAGCCTCATCACAGTGTCAGTCTGTGACTGAGGCTGTAGAGCAGTTTATAAGCATAATTCGGGACATGTGGATCCCGGATGCCTAAGAATTCACCATTCTTGACCTTTTCGTCGTTTAAATTATTGTTACATTTATTTTACTGCTTATTTTGCTTCTTAATTATTATTCACCAAATCCATCCCAGTTAAATTGTTTTCAAGTCTAATTGTCCGAAATTTAAGGAAAGCAGATTCAACTCAGTCCCTATGGATACGACCTTGATACGTACTACAACAACCCTGTGCACTTGCAGGAAACCACGACCGCATCAGAAACTCAAGCCCAATCTTCTTCTTCCCCTTTTTCTTTTTAGTTATTATGTGTTTCGTTGTTCACACTTGCACACTTGCACAAGGCATACAAGATCTTCCAATTGCACAAGGTTTTGCCCCAATATGGATGGGTGCCTAGCACCTTCTCATCCATGACGAATCCCTAGGTCTAGCATCTTTGGTTCGCTATCTAGTTGCCTAAACGGAGACATATGAGGGTTTTTCCCGATTTTTGACCTTTAATAAAACTTGGGTGGTGACTCCAAAGATGTTGGATGACGGTTATGAGAAAGGTGTAAGGAATAGGTGAATAGGCCCAAGTGATTTTGGGTCGGGTATTCACAGTTGGCGACTCTACTAGGGACTTAGAGGGTTCAAGAAACCTTGTGCAATCGTTGGATTTTTGTATGTTTTTTTATATGTCATCATAAGTGCCTTGCATTCATGATAAATGTTGTGAAGCCCTTACCGTAAGAGGGCCAGGGGATCCAAGTACGCTACAATGCTTTCCTTAAGCGATAGTGGCTCGTGTGAACCGGTTTCTCGCTGATCAAGCAATGATAAGGATTAACGGGCCCTGGACCTCACGCGATATCCTTTATCACATGTGAGTAGGCCAAACTATTCCTTAGCGGTAGTCTTTTAGCCCCCAACCAGCTGCATACCTTGAGCATCTCATGCATAATGAATCAATAAGTGTTATGTGCATTCGAGTGATTGTTATTGTAAATTCTAGTAAATGTGAATCGAGTGCCCCTTTCATCCCCACATACCCGAAAAAAAAACCTTCAGTAAAAAAAAAAAAAAACCTCTTGGGTACCCAGAACCCTCACGCTTTTCCACCCCTTCCAAATCTAGAGGAGCATGAGTAAAGAAGACGTCCCTAAGATGGCCGCTGCTATAGAATCCCTGCCGGAAAATCTAATAGGGAGAAAAGCATTGATGACAGTCAAACAAGAAGGGACTGGGTCCCCCGGGAGTATTGGGGGACATGCTTTAAAGCGTGGCGACGGGAGAGGCAGCAGGATGGCTCAAGATAGTGGCATGAAGACAGAAAGATCCAAGGGAGAAGAAGAGGGACTTCAAAGGTTGGAAGATTTGTTGAAGACTATAAAGAGACGAGAAGGTGATCGAAATTTGGACCACTTGTCCTTGTTCCCTGAAGCCTGATTGCTTGAGGAATTCAAGATGCCGGACATTGAGAAATCCAACAGATCGTGGCTTGGAGCATTCATTCCTCTTCCTATGCCTTTGGGAGAGCCGCTGAAGGAAAACATGAAAGAGGACCTACTGCAGCCCTTAGTATCAAAATTTGACTTGTCACTTGGGGGAAATCTTGACGAGTACTATGGATTTCGTCGAGTGATTGGGCATGCCACTATTGTATACCTTCATCCTTGCCATGAGATCTGAAGTTTGGTAGAACGAGAAACGATCATTTTACCCCGCCAAGACCGGAGTAGAAAGATTAATTCTACAAGATGGGTTGAAAGGGAAGATTGCTTCGTGATCAATATTGATCTAAAAGCCAGAGAAGGAGGGTTTGCACGAAGGGTCACCTTTGACATCAAGCATGCAGGCAGAAATTGGGAATGGAAGAAACCATGTGTTATCTTCGAGACCGACAAGGAAACGACTGGCGAGGGTTCTCCCGTGACAATTGACTCTGAAAGTGAATCCGAAACGGACAGCGAACGAGTAGACGTAGCCGTTGGACTAGACGATAACCCCATTAGCCTTAGTTTTTCTTGCTCCGAAACCATGGAAAATGATGATGTAATCATATCCCGTAGTGATGAAATGAGGCACTCTTTTGCTTACTTGGATGCTTCCTGTGATAATATTTATTGCATGAGTGATGTATGTGAATGTAATGAGATGAATGGACTCCCGGATTCAATTGAAATCAACCTGGGGACTGAAGTTAACCCTAAGATCACAAGGATTGGCACGACTCTCGAAAGTTCTCATCCACATATTCTTTGATTAGAAGATTTGGCTGTGGATGTGTTTGCATGGTCTTATGAAGACATGCCGGGAATCGACCCGACCATTGCTCAGCATCGGATTCCTCTCTTCCCTAATGCTCGGCCCGTGAAGCAAAAAGCTCGCCGTCTTCAGCCACAATGGGTCTTGAAAGTAAAAGAGGAAGTAGAAAAGCAGATTAAGGCTAGATTTTTTGGAAGTGATTGAATACCCTGAATGGTTAGCTAATATTGTTCCAGTTCCGAAGAAAGATGGAAAAGTACGAATGTGTGTGGACTACCGGGATTTAAACAAAGCCTGTCCAAAACACGAATTTCCCCTGCCTCATATTGATCTTTTGGTGGATGCCACGGTAGGACATGCATTATTGACCTTCATGGATGGATTTTCGGGGTATAATCAGGTAAAGATGGCACCAGAAGACAAACACAAGACATCATTCCGAACTGAATGGGGGAGGTTCTGTTATAAAGTAATGCCCTTTGGTCTAATCAATGCCGGAGCCATATATCAGAGAATGGCTACTACTCTTTTGCACGATATGATGCACAAGGAAGTGGAAGTCTATGTTGATGACATGATTGTGAAGTTAGAAACCCGAGAGTCCCATGTGGTCAGCTTGAGAAAATTCTTCGAGAGATGTGGGGAATTTGGCATGAGAATTAATCCTCAGAAATGTGTTTACGGTGTCCAGGCAGGAAAGTTGCTAGGCTTCATGGTAAGTGAAGGAGGCATTGAAGTAGATCCCACCAAGATCAAAGCCATTCAAGAAATGCCAGTTCCAAAGAATGAGAAGGAGGACCGAAGTTTCCTGGGAAGGGTTCAGTATGTCAGTCGCTTCATTGCCCAACTTTCTAGCATTTGTGCGCCCATCCATCGGTTACTCAAGAAAAGAGCTCCTGTAAGATGGGATGACAGATGTCAGGATGCCTTCGAACAATTTAAGAGATATTTGTCCAATCCTCCGGTGCTCCAGCCTCCTAGGCAAGGGAAGCCATTGCTATTATATTTGACTATCACAGAAGAAGCCATGGGTGCCATGTTGACTTAGTACCTGTCAGATTCCCGCATTGAGACCGTCGTATACTATTTGAGCAAGAAATTCAATGAGCATGAATTGAATTACAATCTGGTAGAAAAGACTTGCGTGGCTTTGACTTGGGCTTGCCAGAAACTTTGGCACTACTTTATCTCTTTCGAGGTCTTGCTTATCTCCCGAAAGGATCCCATCAAATACTTAATGGAGAAGCCGGTACCAAGCAATTGCACAAGCAGATGGGTGGCAATCCTATCACAATTTGATATCCGGTCTATATCTCAAAAAGCCATTAAAGGAGGAGCTATAGCTGATTTTCTGGCTCACAACTGGTGGGCGGAGATGAGAAGCTTGAGCCACAGTTCCCCGATGAAAAGGTGATGAACTTGGAAGCACCGACATGGGAGATGCATTTTGTTGGGGCAGCTAATGCTCGAGGTTTTGGGACGGGAGTAATCGTTATATCTCCTGATGGGGTAACATATCCAATCTCTTGCAAGTTGGAATTTGAAGCCACTAACAATGTAGCCGAGTATGAAGCATGTACCATTAGTTTGGAGTTGGCATTGAATATGGGGATAAGGCGGATTAGAGTACTTGGGGATTCAGCTTTGGTGGTATTTCAAGTCAAGGGAGAATGGAGGATCAAAGAAGAAAGACTAATACCTTACAACGAACATTTAAAGACGTTAGCATCCAGGTTCGAAGGAATTGACTTCCAATACGTACCTAGGAGGGAGAATCAATTTGCTAATGCCCTGGCCACACTTTCCTCGATGATGGGAATACCGAAAAAGGCTATCATCTTACCTTTAGTGGTCCAAAAGAGGGGTCAGCCTTCCTTTAGCCAGAACAAGGGAACAGACGAACCTTGGTTCCAAGATTATTTGAAAGATTTGCCTTCCGACGAAGCTTCCTTCATAGCTATCACCACCGTAGAGCTTGATCAACCATCACATAGCCAAACTGTGGACAACGATGAGGATCATTGGTATAAAGACATCATGGGATACCTTAAGTACGGGACGTTCCCTGAGGGTACTATAGAAATTGAGAAGAAGACTCTAAGAAGACTGGCCAGGGGGTATGTTGTGTGTGCAGGGAGCCTTTATAAACGACACGCAACATGGATCCATCTATTATGCATGGGTATGAGAGAGGAGGAGAAGATTATGAGGAAAGCTCACGGGGAAGCTGAAGGCCCCCATATAGGAGGCGATATGTTAGCTCGGAAGATATTGCGATTGGGATACTTTTGGTCGACCATGGAGGCTGATTGTGCCAAGTTTGTGAGGTGTTGTCATACATACCGGATCCACGGGAAGCTACACTCCATACCACCATCACCATTGACACCTATGACGTCACCTTGGCCGTTCTCCGTATGGGGTATTGATGTCATTGGGAAGATAACCCCAAAGGCGGCAAATGGACACGAGTACATATTAGTTGCCATTGACTATTTTACCAAGTGGGTAGAGGCAGAGTCTTATGCTAAGTTGGCATCTTAGAAGGTGGCCAAGTTCATCCTAAACAATGTCATCTATCGTTATGGTATCCCGAATGAGTTGATATTGGATAATGGCCCACACTTCAAAGCCAATGCGGAAACGATGTCCCAGGATTACGGTATCAAGCATCGCAGGTCGTCGCCTTGTCTACCCCAGGCTAATGGTGCGGTGGAGGCTGTCAACAAAAATGTGAAGCTTATCTTGGGAAAGATGATATCTACTCACAAGGAATGGTCAGAAAAATTGCCACTGGCACTCTGGGGTTACCGGACTTCTATCAGATCCTCGATGGGTGCAACCCCATATTCCCTAGTGTATGGCATGGAAGCTGTGTTACCAATACAATTGGAAGTGCATTCCTTAAGAGTGGCTCGGGAGAGTGAGCTTCCTGAGGCAGAATGGGTACAAGAAAGACTTGATCGATTAGCGTTACTTGATGAAAGACGATTATCAGCCTTATACCATGAACAAGGGTACCAAAGGAGAGTAGCTCGATCTTTCAATAAGCGAGTTCAAGAGAAAGGATTGAAGAAAGGAGATATAGTGTTGAAGGAAGTAAGACAGCCCATACATGACCCTATGGGCAAATTTAAGGCTAAATGGATTGGGCCTTACATCATCAAAGAAATCATGTCAAGAGGTGCAACGAAGAATAGAGACTTTGATGGGAGTGAGTTTCGAGAGCCAGTTAATCTGGACCAGTTGAAGAAATACTATATATAGACCCGATTTCCTGTGCTCAGGAAAAGAAAGAAAAATAAGATGAGCCATGGATTTGTAATAAGCTTAATTTGGGGTTCGGCCCGTTTTTATTAAGAAAAGTTTAAAAGTTGACAAGGAAGAAAAAGAGAGTTCATTCACTTGTTTATTTTTGCATGCATTACACATGTTATAAAATTTATCCTAGCAAAACACCCAATATGCTTAAGCTTTGTCTTCATTATCACTGGGGGATTCGGGCTCTGAGCAGATATTTGATCCTAAGAATCGGTTCCTATAACCTAAAAGGATCCATTCAGAATAACCCATACACTTCTTCAACCACTGTTGATACCCCTCGGAAGAATAGGGGGTCTTTGGATTGAGAACTTTAACCCTTATGGGCTGACTCCAATATCCGTGCATGAGCTTTATGGTCCAATTGTCCATTAACATGTCGAGAGGAGAACATGAAGGCGGAGGAGTAAAATGAGCATGGCCAAACTGTCTAGCTATCCTAGCCGGATAATATTGAGTAGAACGATAATCCCCTGGAAGAACCACCACCTTTTGACCAGTCAAGCGAAAGACGACTTCTTGTATGTGAAACCAAGGCCAATACCACAAGATTCGGCTGTCACCCATATTCTTCATAAAAAGCACCCAGTCTTTGGTAGAGGGAATAACAACGATGAGGTTTCGCTCATGATAATCCACGGGGGTATACCAACCAGACTTTGGGGGGACGATTAATTGGAGATGGTCGTATAACCACATCTGAAAGAGAAACAAGTCCGCAAGTTTTACACAAAATTGAGGGAGAATGAATGCAACCCTAAAAGTTAGAAGAGATTGAGGATGATACCTGGAGAAGGAGGGGAGAACCAGTCAAAGGTTTGCCAGGATAAGAAGCCAGACTATCCAAGAAAATAAGAGTCTCGCCCAAGACGGAGGGTACCACATTCCAGCCGTTAATGAGCTTAGGGCATGGTCATGTTTGCTTTCCCAAGAAGGGCTACATTCTAGATATCCGCGTAATGCAGTGCACCCAAATTTGATCCATGAAAATTATATTGAGATTAGACTCCAGACAGGTTTGAATCATAAGATTACTGAGTTAGTCTTGGGTTGAAGCATGGATGGGGTTTAATTTTAGTAAAATTTATACGTTATAGTAATTAAGACTTTTATATGCCTAGGATTAATGAGACGATTTAATCATAGGATATGTTAAGGACTAAATTGCCAAAATATATTTTATCTCATTAAATTTGGGCTTGTTTATTTATTAAACCCAATTATATTTATTCTTGGGTTCAAGATAAATGTAAGGGTCCAATTTATTAAGGTATGGACTTTTCTTCAGAGTTGCACAACCCATTAACGCCTTGCTTGTAGACAAATTTAGCTCTGATTTTCGTGGAAAATCAGAGCTAAATCATTCCCTAATAGCAAGAATATTTTTGGTATGATTTTTGGCTTAAAATGAGGAATCAATGTGTAATTAGTCAATTAGGAGATGATTGAGAGGAGTAGTAATCAAGAAAGTAGAGGATTCTGGGCAGTCTAGGGGTTAATTACGCGGTAGGATCAATTAGGGAGGAATTAGGGGAGAATGGGGACCAAAAAAGGAAAGAACGGGTGAGACGCGTAGGCACGGGCAGTCATCTGGGGATGACCGCCGTGCCTGGGTGGTCTTCCGCCCATGACCGCCTGGCCTGGTTGTCATCCATAGGATGACCGCCGGCCATGGCTGCCGTGTACACCCAGAAACGCGTTTTCTCCCTGATTTTCACCTGTAATCTGATTTTACTCGGTTTTGCCCAGATTTTTGGCCAATACCTTGATCATTAAGTTGGTCCACGCCTAGGCTACCCAGAACACTATAAATAGAACCCTCCTCTCACATTTCAAAGGGAGATTCGATTGCACAAACACTCTTCATAAAGCTTTGAAGCTTGGAGAAACTCTCTCTCCAAGCTTAAGAAATAGTTCCATAGGCAAAACTCTGATAGAATTTCATGGGTAGCATCATCCATTGAAGGCAGCAAAGGGGAAAATCAAGAAGAACTCCAAGAATGAGTTGAGTGGGAGGAAATTGTGTGGGAGGCACAACCCAAACCAAAGAGCTAGAGGAGGGCTACAAGAGGTAATCCTAATCCCTTTTTGTCTGACCAATTATTGTTGAGATGTTGATGTTGATGATGATGTGACTATTGTGATGCTATATCAAGAACTACGTGGGCTTTGAACCTGGTCGTCGGGATACGCAGGTGGTTCTAGTGGTGGAAACTCAAGCCCATTCTTCTTCTTCTCCCATTTCTTTTTTAGTTTCAGTTATTATGTGTTTTGTTGTTCACACTTGCACACTTGCACAAGGCATACAAAATCCATCAATTGCATAAGGTTACGCCCCAACATGGATGGGTGCCTAACACCTTCCCATCCATGACGAATCCCCGGGTCCAGCATCTTTGGTTCGTTATCTAGTTGCCTAAACGGAGTCATGTGAAGGTTTTTCCTGAGTTTTTTCCTTTAATAAAACTTGGGTGGCGACTCCAAAGATGCTGGATGATGGTTATGAAGAAGGTGTAAGGAATAGGTGAATAGGCCCAAGTGATTTTGTCTCGGGTATTCACAGTTGGCGACTCCGCTGGGGACTTTGAGGGTTCAAGAAACTTTGTGCAACTATTGAATTTCGGTGTGCCTTTTTATGTGTCATCATAAGTGCCTTGCATTCATGACAATTGATGTGAAGCCTTTACTGTAAGAGGGAGAGGGAATCCAAGTCCGCTACATGCTTTCCTTAAGCGATAGTGGTTTGAGTGAACCTATTTCTCGATGCTTAGCAATGATGGGGAATAATTGGCCTTGGACCTCACGCGATATCCTTTATCACATGTGAGTAGGTCAGCCTATTCCCTAGCGGCAATCTTTTGGCCCCCAACCTGCTGCATACCCTGAGCATCTCATGCATTGTGAATCAATAAGTGGTACGTGTATTTGGGTGATTATTGTTGTGAATTCAAGTAAGTGTAAATGGAGTGCCCTCTTTCATTTGTACATACCTAAAAAAAAACCAACAAAAAAAACGTGTGAGTCAAGAAGCCTCTGGGGTACCGCGGACCCTGACACCTATGATCCAAATACTAGGGCAAGATGAGTGAGGACAACGTTGCTAAGACCAATGTGGCTGAGGAATCCTTGGATCTGCTGAAAGATCCGAATGTCAGAGATGCACTATTAGCCTTGAAGAAAGGGAAGATGGTGTCCCCTGGAGTGATGGGGGACAAGGCTCAAAACCAGGCATTGAAAATAATGTGGTGGTCATCCAGGATGATGACTCGATGACACAGGAATCCAAAGGAGATGGGGAGAGGCTTAGAAGAGTGGAAGAATTACTGAAAGTCATGAAGAGTAAAGAGGATGATTGGAACTTGGAACGTCTATCTTTGTTCCCTGAAGCCTGCCTTCTTGAAAAGTTCAAGATGCCGGACATCGAGAAATTCAATGGAATAGGATGCCCAAGAATTCATCTGAAGATCTATGTCAGAATGCTGCAACATATGGGGATTGGGCCCGAGTTGGTGGCCTAGTTGTTTCAAAGGACTTTATCAGGAGCAGCCCTAAAGTGGTTCATGAATTTGGATGAGAGCAAGGTGAGCAAGTTGGATGACATCTGCAAAGAGTTCTTGAACCAATACAGCTACAACACCGAAGTAGATGTGACCAAGAGGGATCTTGAGACGACTAAGCAAGAGGACCAAGAGACGTTCTTAGCCTTTATCACAAGGTGGCGTAACAAGGCGTCTTTAATGGTGAATCGACCCCCACAAGAGGAGCAAGTGCAAATAGTGATCAAGAACCTTCAACCAATGTATTATGATCGTATGGTTGGCAATTATTATGCTGATTTCAAAGCTCTCATTGGGGCAGGGACACAGTTGGAGGAAGCAATTGCTTCCGGCAAGAACAAAGTAGCAGTGGACACTACTACCCCTAGGCGGAACTTCAGCTCAGCACAAGGAAACAAATCCGTTGAAGTAAATCATATGACTACCCAGGCACCGATGCAAGTTGGGTCAAGATTTAGGGGATTCACCCCTCTTCCTATGTCTTTGGGTAAGATGTTCAAGAAATGCATGGAGGTAAACCTGTTGCAGCCTTTGGAGCCGAAACCTGGGTTTTCGATTAGAGGGGACCGGAATAAGTTTTGTGAATTTCACCAAGCGGTCGGGCATGCCACGGACGATTATTTTAGACTCCGTCACGAGATCCAAGATCTTGTGGAACAAAATGAGATAGTCTTGCCCCTAAAAGATGTAGAGATGTGAGAGGGCTGATAAGCGATAGTGTTTGCTATGTTTGAAAGAAGTGAAAGTTTTGTTCATCGTTTTTTCTGACTTTGCTTTTGTGTCACGTGTTCACTTAATCAATAAAATGTGCCTCTTCTTTCCTATCTCGATGATTGCAATTCATGATTTAGAAAATGACGTAGTTTATGCTAAGGTGAACGGATTTTGCAAACATTTCAAGTTTGGCTTGCCAAACTTCTAAATGGATCAATTCAAAGTTAAGCCATTGAAACCCAGCTTATCAACATGGCTCCACACTAGATTCTAGGATCCTGGCCGAGGCCATAAGAAAGAAGCCTCCTGTTTTAGAAATAGAGTAGTTATTGAAGCAAAAACTTTTGGCTAATGTGGAGCAGCCACACCTAAATACCCTGAACTAGACACCAACCTTCAAACACAACCTTCACTAAAGACTTGGGGGGAGAAGCTTTCCTAAAATAGTCTGATTTTGATCAATGGGAAAAATTGTGAAAGGTGAGACATCTGGCCCGTCTTCACCCGAACTACGAGGACCTGATTTCTTAAACATAGCACCAA
The DNA here is from genome assembly GCA_028386065.3 of Turnera subulata. NCBI lineage: Eukaryota > Viridiplantae > Streptophyta > Magnoliopsida > Malpighiales > Passifloraceae > Turnera > Turnera subulata. The sequence continues at coordinate 56,392 of JAKUCV010004297.1, forward strand.
AAAAAATAAAAATAAAAGAGAAAAAAAGAGAAAAAATAGGAACACCCTCTAGATCACCAATCCATAAAATCGACAAGTTCATACATCCCCCTTTTTCACAAAGTTCACATATGAACGGGGACCCGAATTTCAATCAAAGCAGGTCTTTTAAGTAGAGGTGTTCCTATTAAAAAAAAAATCAAAGAGAGTGCTATGTTTAGGAATACGTAGGCAACCTAAAATAAAGGTGCGGTCAAAACAAAAATCCCCTCCCTTTCCAAGTCGAACTTTCTTGATGAACTAAGCTTTGACACCTGTTCTACCAATGGTCCAACCCTTTAACCAAGAATTTTTCTGTCAGAAAAATGTTTGCAGTCACCTTAGTACGAATGAAATTATTGACAACTATTTGGCATGCATAGAGAGGGGTCCCAATATATTTGAGAAGTGTGAAAAACAAAAGAGTGAACGAGGACAAAGCACATAGTGATCATTATCTGAGGGCTTGATAGCGGCATGAATTGTGGTTTCATCCACCTCTACAAGGCACAAGTAGAACGACATCATCTACCCCCTGGCTCGAAATCATGTTTGCACATTTGAAGGATGCCTTTCCTTGGCTGGTGTACTCTCTCACAAGAATCTTCACTCATCTTTGCCTTAGAATTATTCGAACGAGTTTCGAAGAAGGTCCCTAAGTACCCCAAGGTCTGTCTTATGGAGTCTTAAACTCGGTAAAGCCTGAAGAAAGAAAAGAGATAACCAAATCCAATTTTGAAAAAGAAAAGAAAAGAGGGAGAGAAAAGTGTGAAGGCCCTCTCCCCGAGGGACCCACCGTATTCAGGTATTGTTACATCACTTCCCTCAGCCCACACCTTTTCAAGGTTTAATCCTTTACCATGCTGCGGCACTAGGGATTCGAACTCAGGACTTGATGCTTTTTATCCCCCTCAAGGAGAGCACCTTCACCAACTCGGGATCTGATGCATGTGGGCCCTACCAGGCCCAAAATTGATGTGTTATTGTTAGGGGCATTCTTGAGAAGATATAATGCCCAGTTTTTTTTTTTTTTTTTATAGTTGATGTGTGTTGTCTTGGGCATTCAAGGAGATGTAAGCCCCAACTTTTGTTAATGAGTTTGGGCATTCTCAATAAAACGAGTTGTAAGGCCCAACTTTTTTGTGAAATGATGCCAGGGGCATGCTACCCCACGATTTAAATTGTATAATTTTCGGGGCAGGCTACCCCATTAGAGTTAATATCTGATTCTAAGGCGTAGCTGCCCATGTTTTTGGAATGAGTACACAAAGGGCATAGCTGGCCTAGTTTTTTCGAACTTGAATAAGGGGCATAGATGCTCTAATTTTGAAAGTTGAACAAAAGGCGTAGCTATCTGGATTTTTAAACATGAGGGGCATAGCTGCCCTAATTTTCTGATGTTGAAAGAGGGCATAGCTACCCGCATTTTCGAAATTGATTACGCCATGGGCATAGCTGCCCAAATTTTTTGATTCAAGTTTATCGGGTGCATAGCTGCCCGAGGTTTTATACATTTGAGGAGCATAACTGCCCGAACCTTTTGAGTCGATTTTAAATCAAGGGCATAGCTGCCCAAGGTTTTGAAATAGAAGGGCATGGCTGCCCAAGTTCATGATTGCATGGTGGGCATAGCTACCCGGATTTCTTTTTAATACATCAGGGGCATAGCTGCCCGAGTTTTTAAGCATAAGGGGCATAGCTGCCCAAGTTTTTGAATTTGCTTGCATGAAAGGCATAACTGCCTGGGCATAGCTGCTTGTGTCATTGAGAAGGACATAGCTGTCCTGATTCTTGATTTAAGTACATCAAAGGCATAGCTACCCGGACTTTTTTTGGACATGAGGGGCATAGCTACCCTAATTATTGAAGTTGAGGAGGACATAGCTGCCCATATTTTCAAAGTTGATTACACCTTGGGCATAGCTGTCCAAATTATTGAGAGGGGCACAGCTGCCCGGCGCGAACACCCAAATTTGACCCATGAAAATTATATTGAGATTAGATTCCAGATATGTTTGAATCATAAGAATGATGAGTTAGTCTTGGGTTGAAGCATGGATGGGGTTTAATTTTAGTAGAATTTATAAGTTATAGTAATTAAGACTTTTATATGTCTAGGATTAATGAGACGATTTAATCATGGGATATGTTAAGGACTAAATTGCTAAAATATATTTTATCTCAATAAATTTGGGCATGTTTATTTATTAAACCCAATTATATTTATTCTTGGGTTCAAGATAAATGTAAGGGTCCAATTTAATAAGGTATGGACTTTTCTTCAGAGTTGGAAAACCCATTAACACCTTGCTTGCAGACAAATTTAGCTCTGATTTTCGTGGAAAATCAGAGTTAAATCATTCCTTAATAGCAAGAATGTTTTTGGTATGATTTTGGCTTAAAATGAGGAATCAATGTGTAATTAGTCAATTAGGAGATGATTAAGGGGAGTAGTAATCAAGAAAGCAGAGGATTCTGGGTAGTCTAGGGGTTAATTACACGGTAGGATCAATCAGGGAGGAATTGGGGGAGAATCGGGACCGAAAAAGGAAAGAACGGGTGATACGCGTAGGCGCGGGCGGTCATCCCGGGATGACCGCCGGGCCTAGGCGGTCTTCCACCCATGATCGCTCAGCCCGGCTGTCATCCACAGGATGACCGCCGGCCATGGCGGTCATGCACACCTAGAAACGCGTTTTCTCCCTGATTTTCGCCCGTAATCTGATTTTACTCGGTTTTGGCCCAGATTTTTGGCCATTACCTTGATCATTAAGTTGGGCCACGCCCTTAGGCTACCCAGAATACTATAAATAGGACCCTCCTCTCACATTCTGGGGGACACTCTATTACACAAACACTCTTCATAAAGCTTTGAAGCTTGGAGAAACTCTATTTCTCCAAGCTTATGAAATAGTTCCATAGGCAAAAATCTGGCAAAATTTCGTGGGTAGCATCATCCATTGAAGGCAGCAAAGGGGAAAATCAAGAAGAACTCCAAGATTGAGTTGAAGAGTAGGAGGAAATTGTGTAGGAGGCACAACCCAAACTAAAGAGCTAGAGGAGGGCTACAAGAGGTAATCCTAATCCCTTTTTGTCTGACCAATTATTGTTGAGATATTGATGTTGATGATGATGTGATTGTTGTGATGCCATGTCAGGAACTACGTGGGCTTTGAACCCGGTCGCCGGGGTACGTAGGTGGTTTCTAGTGGTGGAAACTCAAGCCCAATCTTCTTCTTCTCCCCATTCTTTTTAATATTCAGTTATTATGTGTTTTGTTACTCACACTTGCACACTAGCACATGGCATGCAAAATCCTCTAATTGCACAAAGTTTCGCCCCAACATGGATGGGTGCCTAACACCTTCCCATCCATGACGAATCCCCGGGTCCAACATCTTTGGTTCGTTATCCAGTTGCCTAAATGGAGTCACTTGAAGGGTTTTTCCCAAGTTTTTGTCCTTTAATAAAATTTGGGTGGCGACTCCAAAGATGTTGGATGATGGTTATGAAGAAGGTGTAAAGGAAAGGTGAATAGGCCCAAGTGATTTTGGGTCGGGTATTCACAGCTGGCGACTCCGCTGGGGACTTTGAGGGTTCAAGAAACTTTGTGCAATTATTGAATTTCTGTAAGCCTTTTTATGTGTCATCCTACGTGCCTTGCATTCATGGTAAATGTTGTGAAGCCTCTACCGTAAGAGGGCTAGAGGATCCAAGTCCGCTACAATGCTTTCTTTAAGCGATAGTGGCTTGTGTGAACTGGTTTCTCGCTGCTCATGCAATGATATGGATTATTGGGCCTTGGACCTCATGTGATATCTTTTATCACATGTGAGTAGGCCAAACTATTCCTCAACGGCAGTCTTTTTATCCTTCAACCAGCTGCATACCCTGAGCATCCCATGCATGATGAATCAATAGGTGTTGCGTGCATTTGAGTGCTTGTTATTGTGAGTTAAGGTAGAAATACATGAGGTGCCCCCTCGTTCATTCCTCCATATATAAATCCGGAAAGACATGTGTGAGATAGTCTATGGGGAGTCGAAGACCCTGACACCAGTCCTTTAAATATTAGGACAACATGAGTGAGGAAAATGGTGCCAAAGTGCCTGGGGAAATTCTGAACTTACTCAAGGATCCGAATATCATGGAAGCACTCCAAGCCTTGAAGAAAGGGAAGATGGTGTCCCTTGGGAGTAATGGGACAAAATTCAAAACTGGATGGCGAGCATAATGTGGTGATAGTTCAGGATAGTGATTCGGTGGCGCAAGAATCTAAGGGAGATGGGGAGAGACTTAGAAGACTGGAGGACCTCTTGAAAACCATGAAGAAGAAAGAGGACGATTGGAATTTAGATCGCCTGTCTTTGTTACCCGAGGCCCGTTTTCCTGAAAAATTTAAGATGCCAAATATCGAGAAGTTCAATGGAACAGGATGTCCCACAACTCACCTAAAGATCTATGTGAGGATGCTGCAACCTATGGGGATTGGCCTGAATTAATGACCCAAATATTTCAAAGAAATTTATCTGGAGGAGCTTTGAGGTGGTTCATGACCTTGGATGAGAGCAAGATAAGCAAATGGGAGGACCTCTATAAAGAATTCCTGAAGCAGTATAACTATAACACTGAGGTGGATGTGACCAAAAGGGATCTCGAGACAACCAGGAAAGAAATTCAAGAGACGTTTTCCGCTTACATCTCGAGATGGCATAATAAAGCATCTTTGATGGTGGACAGACCCACAAAAGAAAATCAAGTGCAGATGGTGATCAAGAATCTATAGCCGATTTACTATGATCGCATGGTTAGCAATTATTATGCCAACCTTAAAGCACTCATTGGGGCGGGAATACAACTAAAAGATGCCATTAGCTTGGCAAACATTAGGATGCCTACGGACACCTCCAGAAGGAGTTTTAATGCCCCCCAGGAAAAAACCACGCCGAAATGAATCATGTCGCTGTTTAGACCCCACTACAGGTTGAGTCGAATAGAAGGGAGTTTACTCCCCTCCCTATGTCTTTAGGAAGATGTGCAGAAGTGTGTGGAAAAGAATTTACCGCAGCCCCTGGAACCAAAATCTGGTCATATCTATGGAGGGTACCCTAATAAATTCTGCGGATTCCATCAGGCAGCTGGGCATGCTACAGACAACTGCGTCCGACTTCGGCATGAGATCCAGGATTTAATAGAAAGGAATGAAATAATTCTGCCCAAAAGGCCGAATACAAGTCAAATCCCCTGCCCTTACTTAGAGAGGTCGATATGATGGAGGCCGATTCTGAGCCTGAGCTGCCATGCTGTGTGCTCGATCTGTGTTGGTTTGAAGACTCTGATGAAGAATTTGATGTCATCACTAGATCGGGAAGAGTGACGAGAAGGGCTCCCCTTCGCCTAGATGAACCGGAAGAAATAACGGATCCTGAAGAAGACATGGTGATAAAACAATTGAAGAAGACTCAGGCCAATATCCCTATCTGGGGTTTACTAATGTCATCTTGCCCATATCGAGAAAAGGTACTCCAAACCTTAAGCAAGGCTCATGTCCCCATTGATACTGCACCAGATGCATTGGCCAACATGATAGCTTCAGTAGAAGTTGACAATCAGATATCCTTCTCACACAAAGACCTTCGCTCGGGTAGGGAAGCCCATATTGATGCCCTATACATAACCGTTCAGGCCAAGGAAAATCAGATACCCTTGGTGTTAATAGATAATGGATCCGCCCTAATTGTCTGTCCATTAAAAACTGCGAGTTCCTTAGGATTTGGAGTTGTGGATTTCTTACCCTTCCGAACTATGGTCAGGGCATATGACAATGCCAGAAGAGAAGTGTTAGGCATGATAAAGCTGGAAGTCACCATCGGGCCCGCCCCATTTTTGGTAGAGTTCCAAGTGCTCGATATTGCATCCAGTTTCAATTTGCTCCTTGGAAGACCATGGTTGCACCAAGCCCGAGCTATAGCCTCCACCTTACATCAGACGTTGTGATTCCCTTACAAAGGAGGGATAGTCACCATTAAAGGAGAAATGGCTGAAAAGAATATCAAACCGATATGTGGGATCGAAGAAGAAGAAGATGTGTCTTTATTCGGTTTTATTTTCGAATCTATCAGTGCCATAATGATAGATAAGCCCATTATGAGACCCCCTTATTATGACCCATTTGGCAATTCATCAGTTATGAGCATTATGGGAAAGATGAAATATTTTCCAATTATGGGGTTAGGAAGGAGGCAGCAAGGAGTGTTAGAGGTCCCTAAAATTTCGAATGTTGTGCCTCCTTTTGGTTTGGGATATGTTCCAACTCCGACGGAGCTGGAAGAGCAAAAAATGAAGAACCAAGCTTAGGCAGCAGCCCGCAAGAACAAACGGGAATGGGATTTTCCCATGACTCCATACTTCAAAACACTGAATGGATATTTTGTGAAGGAAGAAGAGGACTTTCCCTTTTGCGGCTTCTCTAAACCATGGATGTGTAGCATCATGAAGACCAGAAAACCGGAATTTGAGCTATTCTTTGACTGTTATCCCGAAGAAATAAGGGAAGAAGAAGAAGAAAAGAGGAGGATAGATGAAGACAAGGATTTTGCTTGTAGGCATCTCTTTGGGGAAGGAGGGATCGCTTGAGGATTTGTGTGTTAACTTTTGCAGAGTGCTTAGTTGAGAGTGTAATAAGCCAATGGGCAATTTTATGTTGTGTTTCGTTTCAATAAAAGGGGTACTCTTTCTGTTATTTCATTGATGTCTTTTTACATATATGGTTTATATGAATTTGGTGTGTTGGACAAACTCCCCAAAATATCTGGACATTAATCTAAAGATGGAACATTAATGATAACAATAATAATCTTGATCAAAGCCCCAATCAAATAGAGGTCTCTGATCAAGCCATTCAAGCAAGAAAAAATTCTTATCCGAAGAGACAAAACAATAGACCAAAGAAGAGAACTATGTGAGCCTGATCTCGTGAGCCTAAAAAAAAAAAAAGAAAAAGGTCATGGGTACTTAGGGAGCCCAACAAGGGTTCGATTCCATTATTATCATTGATAATCCAAAGATTGACAAAAGATAAAGGGAGTTTGTTCACTCATTTATTCGCATGCATCATAAGTGTAAAGAGATAGTTGTTGGAATGAGACTCAATCCTTCTTGTGCCTTTTTCGACTTGGAGCGCCGTCCCCGCCATTCTTCTCTTCAACTAGACGATTGGGCAATCCAAAGCCTTGGGGCACCAACTCTTCTAAGAATGCTTCTCTCATCAGATGCAAGGACCTCTCAGTATCAGCCACATCCTCTTTCAGCCACTCCAAATATGCCAATGAGGGATATATTTCGAAATGACCACCAGTACCTTCTCTCAAGGCCAGAGCCCAACCTCCTTTGATGACTTTTAGAGCAGCCGCCTCCATGGGTCCTGTGGTAGGAGTTGGGATAGTTGATAGAATTATTTGATTTATGCTAAATTGTCTCAGGATCCTGTTCGGACGATAGTATGTGGATTTCCTAGACCCGAGAGTGGGACCCAATCCTTGCATAAAGTACGAATGACTACCTCTTGCATCCCCAACCACCTGCAATACCACGAGATTTGTGCGCCTGTGAGATCCCTCATGAAGATGGTCCAATCCCGAATGGTGTGGAAGAAGACAGAATAACCACGACGAATGTAATTCGGAGGATTGGTTTGAGGCCGTTCAATCAATGTGAGGTGTTCACACAACCACATCTGAAAAAGTATGAAGAATCAGCATGATAACAATGATACTTTGAGAATCATAGTGGGAGAATTCATACATGAAGCAAGAGGGGAGAGTCAGACATAAGAGCTGAGGGATCGTCCACCAGTTTGTCTAGAGAATGGAGGGTTTCGCCTAAAATCATTGGAGTAAGGCTCTTTCTGTTAAAAAGTTCAGCCACCAAAGCACCGACTCGGAGAGGAAAAACACCAGTGGAGCCTACTAAGAGAAATTCATGTGTCATCACAAGGGCAAGAGCATGGTTTCATTTTTCTCTACATTCGGCATCACACTCCCCCGGATGAAGTTCCGAACCACCAAGGAAATATTGGTCAACAATTTTCGATAAGTCAAGACAGTTGTGCTGATCCAGAAGAAAACTAAGCTGCCCACCAGCCAAGAAAAGAAATTTGCTAACCTCTTTCAGGACGGGTTTTGCAAGAGAAAACCATTGCAACTCCGCTTATGAATTTTGCACCCATGAACGTGTTGAATTCATCAATAGAAGGACAAAGCTCCATCATGTCTTGACCAAAGTGAAAAACGTGACGACTCATGTCCCAAAATTTTGCAAAGCACGAATCAAGTTCTCCTCCACCGCCATGCCACGAAGTTGGAACAATGTGGAGAGTCCCAGCACCGTAAAACTCAGACGGCATATGCAAGGCACACTCGCCATCCATTGAAGCACATTGGCATGAAAATTCTCACTCATGTTTATTTTAGATGTGTGTTGAAGGGATTGCGAGGTTTATGAGGGTCTTTAGACATCCTTAGAGCTGTATTTATAGTGTTTTGAGATGAGAGGACTCGTGAAAAACCCTAAAGCCCAAACCCAAAGCCAAAAAAAGGAAAGAAGATGAAGAACCGGGAGCTATGACCGCTAGCGCAGGCGGTCATGACGAGAAGACCGCCACGCCTAGCGGTCATCCATACAAGACCGCCAAAAAGTGGTGGTCATCCCTCCTCATGACTGCCCGGCCGACACTATTTGCCCGAAAAAAAAATTTTGAAAAAATTCCAGAAAATTGAGAGAGGAAGGTAAAAAGGGGAAAGAGATAATATGAAAGAGAGGCAAGGAAAACATGTGTATCACTTAATGGGAATTTTATGATCTTTTACTTGAATTTACAATGATATGTGTTATGATGAGTTAGGCGTGTATTTTGTTTTAGAATGAAGAGTCTTTTGAAGACGTGATGAGCCTATTCTTTGGACGATTGCCTTGAATGAGGGAGGATCCGAAGGGTCCGTGAACATGCTCGATCTAGACCAGCCGAGACAAGGGGCAGGTGCCCCTATGGTAGAAGTAGAGTAGAAGAGAGTCGTTGGGGGCAGATACCCCTAAGATGAAAGTAGAACCGACGAGAGTCGCCAGGGGCAGATGCCCCTAAGATAGAAGTACAATTGATGAGAGTTGTTAGGGGCAAATACCTCTAAAGTAGAGTGGATGAAGATGCTGCGGGATAGATATCCCAGGGACGTTGTCCCGACATAGAGGAGTACCGAGACGATGTAGATGAACCATGGGATGATTCCCGTTAGCTCTTAGGACCAGGAAAATCCCAAGACCCCCGAGATGAGAAGAGATCCTCAAGGGAGGGCGACAATATCCCTAGTTAACATAGGTGAGACGATCCTAGTTAGCAAAATCCCCACGAGAGGGTGATAATATCCTTAGTTGGCAAAATCCCCATGGGAGGGTGACAATATCCATGGCAAAATCCTCACGGGAGGGCGACAATATCCCTAGTTAACACAGGTGAGATGATCCTAGTTAGAAAAATCGCCACGAGAGGGTGATAATATCCTTAGTTGGCAAAATCCCCACGGGAGGGTGATAATATCCTTTTTTAGCAAAATCCCCACGGGAGGGTGATAATATCCTTAGTTGGCAAAATCCCCACGGGAGGGTGATAATATCCTTAGTTAGCAAAATCCCCACGGGAGGGTGATAATATCCTTAGTTGGCAAAATCCTCACGGGAGGGCGACAATATCCCTAGTTAACACAGGTGAGATGATCCTAGTTAGCAAAATCCCCACAAGAGGGTGATAATATCCTTAGTTGGCAAAATCCCCACGGGAGGCTGATAATATCCTTAGTTGGCAAAATCCCCACGGGAGGGTGATAATATCCTTAGTTAGTATAGGTGAGATGATCCTTTGTTAATGACTTTTGGGACCAGGAAAATCCCAAAAGAAACCCCGAGATGAGATGATTCCCGGTAGCTCTTGGGACCAGGAAAATCCCAAGAGAAGAGATGAGTCAATCACAAACCTCGGGATGAGAAGATTCTCGAGGTGGAGCATGTAATGCTCCGACCATTGGTCCACAACACTCAGATTCGTTATCCAAATTTGGTTGTTCCTTCCTTGCGTTGCTTCGTCTTTAAGTTTTAAAGACTCACCAACGAGGGGCTTCTGTGAACACCCAAATTTGACCCATGAAATTTATATTGAGATTAGACTCCAAACATGTTTGAATCATAAGATTGATGAGTTAGTCTTGGGTTGAAGCATGGGTGGGGTTTAATTTTAGTATAATTTATACGTTATAGTAATTAAGATTTTTATATGCCTAGGATTAATGAGACGATTTAATCATGGGATATGCTAAGGACTAAATTGCTAAAATGTATTTTATCTCATTAAATTTGGCCTTGTTTATTTATTATACCCAATTATATTTATTCTTGGGTTCAAGATAAATGTAAGGGTCCAATTTAATAAGGTATGGACTTTTCTTCGGAGTTGCACAACCCATTAACACCTTGCTTGCAGACAAATTTAGCTCTGATTTTCGTAGAAAATCAGAGTTAAATCATTCCTTAATAGCAAGAATGTTTTTGGTATGATTTTTGCTTAAAATGAGGAATCAATGTGTAGTTAGTCAATTAGAAGATGATTGAGAGGAGTAGTAATCAAGAAAGCAGAGGATTCTGGGCAATCTAGAGGTTAATTACGCGGTAGGATCAATCAGGGAGGGATTAGGGAAGAATCGGGACCGAAAAAGGAAAGAACGGGTGAGACGCGTAGGCACGGGCGGTCGTCTCGGGATGACCGCTTGCTGTCATTCATAGGATGACCGCCAGCCATGGCGGTCATGCACACCCAGAAACGCATTTTCTTCCCGATTTTCACCCGTAATCTGATTCTACTCGATTTTGGCCCAGATTTTTGACCATTACCTTGATCATTAAGTTGGTCCACGCCCCTAGGCTACCCAGAACACTATAAATACGACCCTCCTCTCACATTCCGGGGGACATTCTATCACACAAACACTCTTCATATAGCTTTGAAGCTTGGAGAATTCTCCAAGCTTAAGAAATAGTTCCATAGGCAAAACTCTGGCAAAATTTCGTGGGTAGCATCATCCATTGATGGCAGGAAAGGGGAAAATCAAGAAGAACTCCTACATTGAGTTGAGGTGTGGGAGGAAATTGTGTGGGAGGCACAACCCAAACCAAGCAGCTAGAGGAAGGCTACAAGAGGTAATCCTAATCCCTTTTTGTCTGACCAATTATTGTTGAGATGTTGATGTTGATGATGATGTGACTGTTGTGATGCCATGTCAGGAACTACGTGGGCTTTGAACCTGGTCGCCGGGGTACGTAGGTGGTTTCTAGTGGTGGAAACTCAAGCCCAATCTTCTTCTTCTCCCCTTTCTATTTTAGTTACAGTTATTATGTGTTTTGTTGTTCACACTTGCACACTTGCACAAGGCATACAAAGTCCTTCAATTGCATAAGGTTACGCCCCAACATGGATGGGTGCCTAACACCTTCCCATCCATGACGAATCCCCGGGTCCAGCATCCTTGGTTCGTTATCTAGTTGCCTAAACGGAGTCATGTGAGGGTTTTTCCCGAGTTTTTTCCTTTAATAAAACTTGGGTGGCGACTCCAAAGATGTTGGATGACGGTTATGAAGAAGGTGTAAGGAATAGGTGAATAGGCCCATGTGATTTTGGGTCGGGTATTCACACTAACAAAGTATTGATCAACTATGAGGGACAAGTTTATGAATTCCCCTTTGCCCAGCAAGTATTTCAGTTGGTTGCCATCAAGGGATAGAAAGGAACTAACCTTCAGCTCAGCTATCGCAGTAGGAGAGATCATGGCAATGTCCTCCCCTTCAGAAGTGCGCCGAATTCATCTACCGTAGGACAAAGTTCTGCCATAGAGTGACCAAAGTGGAACACATGATGATCGCGATCCCAGAACATAGCAGCAGCACGAATTAAGCCCTCATCAATCTTCACATTGGCCAAGTCGAACAAAGCACATAGTCCGGCTGGCTTGAGGTCAAAGCGACGTGTTTGCGAGATGCTCTCCATCGATTGGAACACCTTGGCACGAAAATCTTCACTCATATTTGCGTTAGATGTGCTTGAGATGTGTTCTGACAAGTTGTGAAGAGTCCTGGGTACCTAAGGTTTTGTTTATAATGATTTGAGGTCGGTGGAATCCGCACAAACCCTAAAGCCCAAACCCAAAAACAAAAAAGGAAAAAAAGAGAGGCCCAGGAGCTACGACCGCCGGCGCGGGCAGTCATGACAAGAAGATCGCCACGTCTGGTGGGCATCCAGAGAAGACTGCCAAGAGGTGGCGGTCATTCCTCCCTATGACCGCCCGGCCGGCACTGTTCATCTGTAGAAAAATTCCGAAAAAAATCTGAAAAAATTAAGAGGGAGGGGAAAAGAAGAGGAAAAAGGAGGATATAAAAGAGAGGGGAGGAAAACATGTACATCTAGGGGCATTTTATGATCTTTTGCTTGAATTTGCAATGATATGAGCTATGATATGCCTGCAATGTGTTAGACATATGCTTTGCTTTGGAATGTTAAATCTTTTGAAAACCTGATAAGTCTATTCTTAGAATGATTGTTTTGAGTTGAGGCTCTCTGAGTAGAAGAAGAACCAAGGGATCCATAAGCACACTTGGCCTAGACTAGTTGAGACCTGAGGTTGCCAGGGGCAGATACCCCTAAGATAGAAGTAGAATCGATAAGAGTTGCCAAGGGCAGATACCCCTAAGATAGAAGTAGAATCAATGAGAGTTGCCAGGGGCAAATACCCCTAAGACAGAAGTAGAGCCAATAAGAGTTGCCAGGGGCAGATACCCCTAAGATAGAAGTAGAGCTGATGAGAGTTGCCAGGGGGAGATACCCGTAAGATAGAAGTAGAACCGATGAGAGTTGCAAGGGACAGATGCCCCTAAGATAGAGTTAATGAAGACGTTAAGGGATAGATATCACAGGGACGATGTCCCGACTCGGAGAAGCACCGAGATGACGAAGATGAGATAGGCCTCCGGGATGAGATGATTCCCGGTAGCCCTTGGGTCCTGACGGGTCCCAAGACCTGGGGATGAGATGATTCTCGATAACCCTTGGAATGAGATGAGTCCCAAGACCCTGATAGATGAGATGATTCTATCACAAACCTCGGGATAAGACGATTCTCAAGGTGGAGCATGTGATGCTCCAGCCTTTGGTCCACAATACTCACATCCATTATCCAAATTTGGTTGCTCCTTTCTTGCGTTGCTTCGTCCTTAGTTTTAAGGACTCACCAACGAGGGGTATCTGTGAACACCCAAATTTGACCCATGAAAATTCTATTAAACTAGGCTTTAGACATGTTTGAGCCATAAGATTAGCAAGATGAGTTAGTCTTGGGTTGAAGTGTGGATGAAGTTTATTTTTAGTAGAATTCATGCATTATAGTAATTGAGGCCTCTACGTGCTTAGACCCTAGGATTAATAAGATGATTTAATCATAGGATAAAAATATATGATAAGGATTAAATTGCTAAAAATGCATTTTAATTCCTTAGCTTGGGCTTGTTTGTTTATTCTTTAAACCCAATTATATTGAGATGATTTATTCTTGGGTTAAAGAAAAATGTAAGGGTCTAAATTAATGAAATATGGACCTTTTCAAGAGTTGCACAGCCCATTAATACCTTGCTTGCAGACAAATTTAACCTTAATTTTCGTGGAAAATCAGAGTTAAATCATTCCTTAGTAGTAAGAGTGGTTTTGGTATGATTTTAGCTTAAAATGGGGAATCAATGTGTAATCAATCAATTAGGAGAAGATTAAGAGGAGTAATAATCAAGAAAGCAGAGGATTCTGGGCAGTCTAAGGGTTAATTATGCGGTAGGATCAATCAGGGATAAATTAGGGGAGAATCGAGATCGAAAAAGAAAAGAACGGGTGTAACGCGCAGGCGTGGGGCGGTCTTCCTTCTATGACTGCCCGGCCTGGCTGTCATCCAAAGGATGACCGCCGGCCATGGCGGTCATATGCACCCAGAACGTGTCTTTTACCCCCGATTTCGCTCCTAATTATTCTACTCGGTTTTGGCCCAGTTTTTTGGCCATTACCTTGATCATTAAGCTGGTCCATGCCCCTGGGCTACCCAAAACACTGTAAATAGGACCCCCCTCTCACTTTTCAAGGGGACAGACATTCTATTACACACACACTCTTCATAAGCTTTTGAGCTTGGAGAAACTCTACTTCTCCAAGCTTAAGAAATAGTTCTATAGGCAAAATTCTGGTGGAATTTCGTGGGGAATACCAATATTGAAGGCAGCAAGAGGTAGATCAAGAAGAACTCCAAGATTGAGTTAAGGAGTGGGAGGAAATTGCGTGAAAGACACAACCCAAACCAAGGAGCTAGAGGAGGGCTACAAGAGGTAATCCTAATCCCTTTTTACTTGACTGATTGCTTCTGAGATGTTGATGTTTATGACGATGTGACTGTTGTGATGCCATGTCAAGAACTACGTGGGCTTTGAACCCAGTCGCCGGGGTACGTAGGTGGTTTCTAGTGGTGGAAACTCAAGCTCAATCTTCTTATTCCCCCCTTTCTTTTTAGTTTCAATTATTATGTGTTTTGTTGTTCACACTTGCACACTTGCACAAGGCATACAAGATCTTTCAATTGCACAAGGTTTCACCCCAACATGGTTGGGTGCCTAACACTTTCCCATCCATGACGAATCCCCGGGTCCAGCATCTTTGGTTCGCTATCTAGTTGCCTAAACGGAGTCATATGAAGGCTTTTCCTGAGTTTTGTCCTTTAATAAAACTTGGGTGGCGACTCCAAAGATGCTGGATGACGATTATGAGGAAGGTGTAAGGAATAGGTGAATAGGCCCAAGTGATTTTGGGTCGGGTATTCACAGCCAGTAGAGTGCTTTTATTCAAAGTTACTTTATCTTCTCTCCCCCTTTACTACATGTCCCTTTTCAGGATACCTACTGGTGTGTCCAAAAAATTAACTCAGGTTCAAAGGAAATTCCTGTGGAGTGGCTGTCAAGAGAAAAAAAAATTGTGTTGAGTGGCCTGGGATAATTTGGCCAGACCAAAGGAATTCGTAGGGCTAGGTATTGAACCTTTAGCCATTAAGAACAACAGCCTATGTTTGAAATGGTATTGGAGGTTCTTGCAACAGGAGTAGTCGGTGTGGAGATTTTTTATCAAAGAAAAATGTATGAAGTCTGCAAGGAAGATCGAACTAGTTTTCTGCCATCAAAAGATGTCATGTCTTTGGCGAAATGTGATTAGGTGTGCTGACGATAGAAGCAGGTCCAATAATGCGCTGATAGATAACTTGTCTCTTCAAGTGAGATCTGGCTCTAGAATCTCATTTTGGCATGACAAATGGTGCTCTCTTGGCGTCTTGAGTATTGCCTTCCCTAGGCTTTTCTCGATGAGTCTACATCAAGATGATTCACTCGCTTATTTCTTCCATGTGGTTTCAGTATCATTGGCTGAATTGTGGAGAAGGAAATTGTATGAGTGGGAAGAAGCTCATTGTAGGAGAATTGACGATGAATTGAGATTAACTCTTTTTAATCCATAGCAGGAGGATCGGTGGGTGTGGAATTCCTCTAAAGATCACACTTATTCGGTGAAAGCCGGTAAGGAGTTTATCATACAGGCTTCAGTGCAGCGAGCTAAACCACCCAACATTTGGTTGAACCTATGTCCTCCGAAAATTGAATGCTTCTTATGGCAAGCCATTAATGAAGGCAAATCTAATCAGGTGAAGCATCTTACCTTCTGATTAGGGCCTTTGTGCGTTATGCGACCAGGAGATAGAGTCTAATGAGCATTTATTTCTGCAATGCCATTTTTCTTGGGCCTTCTGGTATAAATTCAGCCACTGGTGGGGGATTTCATGGGCAGTATTGGAATCTATAGAAGATTGACTTCTTCATTGGCCTTGGTGGGAGGTTTCACACTCAAGAAGATCAATTTGGATGATGCTGGGCTACTCCATTTTTTGGTCTATTTGGATTGCGAGGAACAAGAAGATTTTTAACAATGAGGACATCAAATGGGACTGTCTATTTGATATTATAGTCTTGAGAGTCTTTTGGTGGTTCAAAGCATTGCAACTGGATTTCCCATACTGTCATTACAGCATTTTAGCATCCGTTCATACTTTAAAGCTATGGAGAGGCATTAGCAGGAAATTCGATTGATGGTTTGGTTGTTTTCAATATTGCATGAGAAGCTTATGTAATCTGCTTGGTGTCATATTACCAATGTAACCTTTTTCTATCCTGTATGCTGCACTTGTCCTGACCTGTCACCTCCTTGATGACTTGTTCAGTGACTTTGGTGTTTTTCTGTAAGACTTTGTTTTCATCAATAAATGAAGTCTCGATTAGTATCAAAAAAAAAACCCTGTTAAACTCTATATGCAAGTCTTTTTTATCCAAATTTGATTGTGTTCAATAGAAGCAGAACATGCAAACATTTTAAGTACTACACAATAAACAAGATCAACCAAAAGCACATTTTGGAGGTTTGATCCACATCAAACACAGGTTTTCCTTCTGTATATCACCATAGATTTCTACATTACTGTCCCTCATTCGATTCCGGATGGAGTACGAGAGGGGTTCGAGAATCAGTATTGCATCTGTATGTTGGCTGGCTTCTCCCACGGCCAGAAATAAGGAGGAGTTGCTCATGGGTACATTAAGAATTGGTGGTGCTACTGCTGCTGATCCATTGCAAATACTTTCTTCCCCCAACCAAATATTTTTTGAGAAATCAAACCTCCAAATCTTCCAATCATCATCATCATTTTTTTTTATGGTTGACTTGTATCAATTGTTTATCAGATTCAACTATAAACTTTCTCAGAGGTCCCTGTGGAATATTTCGATTCAATAACCTCTACCACCACTCGTCATCACTGGCCAACACAAACCAATGATCCAAAGTAACATTAAATCTGTCTGGCGTTCCTCTCATAGAAAGACAATAGGAAGTCTCGTCTAAGTAAACGACGCTGACCATCAATTCCAAAAAATCCTCCCAATCACTCCCTTCTTCCAACTCTGATCACCATGGTCACATATCATAATATAATGTTTCTGTCGAACAATGTTCAGCTATCACAACGTGAACAATGCGCAACATTAAGCACTAACATTTCACACTACCAACCTCGTCACACAGGCAGACTATACTGAGACTAAGCAAGACTAACTTACACCAGGAAGGTGGTGCAGAACCTGAGCTGAGGAAGATAGAAAAACTTACAAACACTAACAACCAGACAAAAAATAAGAATAGAGAGAAAACTCTTTTAAAAATACTCAGAGAAATGCTAGAGAGAAATGCTTGAAAGCTTTTTGGGATGTATATTTCACTAGAGAGTAAAGCCTTATATAGGCTACAAAAACTAGCATTTTGTAAGCCCAAACAAGCTAAGAGGGGGGGTGAATTAGCGATTAAGAACTAATTAAAAACTTTAAACAATAATAATTGCGGAATTAAAAAGGAGAGAAAGACAAACCGATTTATACTGGTTCACACACACACAACCCGTGTGGCTAATCCAGTCCTCCGAGAGACTCTCTCGAAGATTCCACTATTACCGTTAAGCTTCCGGGTGCTTAACAAACCGTTTACAACTCCTGCTTGAAGATTCCACACTTCAAGACTTTTCCCACAGAAAGAAAACCCTCTTCCTATGAATTCACTACAAGGGAACAATCCTCCCTCAAGGTGTGTGATTACAATTGAGTCACTCAAAGCAAAAACTCTCTCCAAGAGTAGGTATGAGTATACAAAGTAAGCTCTATAAGGAAACTCTCAATTCTCAATAATATTGGCTCATAAATGATTTTTATGTATAACAATGAATGCTTGAAATCGTAGAGAGTTGATGTATGTAAAACAGAGACCTACATGCTCTATTTATAAGGTTAAAAACATGCATTACCGTTGGAAAATCAGTTCACAACATCTTTAAACAAAGTATCATGGAAAGGTGAAAAGTATATCTGCTCATGTCGGCTGAACATCGATGTTGCCAATCAGGACATCGATGTTCTAGCCTTTGAATATGCATTATTGGCCCAACGGTCATAAGGACATCGATGTTGCAAAGGTGGACATCGATGTCCTGGCCAGTGAATATGAATTATTGGGGCTAACGGTCACTAGAACATCGATGTTGGCCAGAAGGATATCGATGTTCCACAAGATATTGTCCAAGACCCGAGACAAAATAACATCGATGTTCCTTAGGTGAACATCGATGTTTTGGACATTCCCAAAACAGTTTTGAAACCTGATTCAATAGGACATAGATGTTCAAAGCTTAGAAACTTCCTTGACAGCTTTGGTTTCAATGCAGGACATCGATGTTCAAAATTTGGACATCGATGTTCAAGGCTCGGAAGACATAAATATGATTGAGATGGAATCTAATTGATGCATGAGTGAAAACGATTTTGTTTGAGCCAATAACATAGAGACATTGAATGTTTAACCTTGTACAGAATTGAGTTCCTAACTCTTCTTGTTCTTCTTGCTTGATCGTGTCACTTCCATTCTTGAACTCTTGATCACATAAGGTTTTTACTCTTGTTTATTTCTTTTGCTTCATAATAATGATCATCCTAATACAAGGTTGATTTGTCATTATCAAAACCTGAATGGAATAGAAAGATATTAGCAAAACATTATTTTCAACAATTTCCCCCTTTTTGATAATGACAAACAAGTTGAAGTATGTGCCCATTAGTTCCCCCTATGTTTTAGCAATGGTGCCATTTAATTTGAACTTGTGTGGTGCCATTTAATTTGAACTTGGTGTGCACATACATGTAAATTTGTTTTTCCCCTTTTGGCATTAGCAAAAAGAAACAGAAAAGACAAGGGCAAGTTTTTATTCAAATGGAAGAACATGAAGGATAACATAGGAAAGAAAAAGGTTGGGTGTTAGGGCCCATCATCATCATCGTAGTTGACATCTTCTTCATCGTCGGCAGCAACTTCTTCTTCTTCATTGTCCGCTTCCATGTCCATGGGATCACCGGCCACAGTGGGATCATATGGCTCATCATCATCATTACCCTCAGCTTCGAAATCATAGCCATGAAAGGTTGTATGATAGGGTGGAGGTTGATAGTGGACTCTATCAAAGTAGGACCGAAGAGCATGCCCTTGGCGTTGAACTTCGAAGTCAATGCGATCAATGGACCGTCCCATGCTATTAACACTCATTTGAAGATGGGTAAGAGAGGCTGCAATCGATTTAAGAGTGACGACAGAAGCTTGAGGAGCCGGTTCGGGACAAGCTGGTGCTACGGAACTCGCACCCGGTGAAAGTCTGGGTGCTTGCTCGGATTTACCGGTTCGGAAGGTGTCATCACTAATTGCCCACGTTTTTGTATGAGAGACTTGGGGACCTTCCCGAGCATCAATTCCGGCCTATAGGAGAATGTCCAACACCATGATGGGATAGGGCAGAGGATGATGGGTGGATTGAGGCGGATAGTCGGTCATGTGCATAAGCACAAAACGTGCCCAATTAATTGGAGCATGATGAAAAATGGCATGGAGTATCTTCACATCCTCAATAAATAGGACGGTATGATTTCCGGGTCGTGGCTTGATCACCCGGGTGATGAGATAAAACAGAACACGATTCTCCGGAGGAAGAGAATGAATTGTTGGTCTTTTGGAATGGGCGGTACGGACAACCTCCGTGAAACCGAGTGCTTACAAAAGAGGAGCTTCAATGGTCGTGATGAAATGAGGTCCGCCATAAGAGGCAATATCCTCACCCTGAGATGGTAAGCCGGAAACTGCCCCGAATTGCTCGAGAGTCAAAGAGATATCAATTCCATTCACCTGAGCTGTTAACACGTCACCATCGCGATGGAGGGTGGAGTAGAAGGCTCGGGTAAAATCGGAACTATATTGATGACTTCGGTTGGTCACAAATTCCCACAATCCAGATGCTCGAAGGTGCTCTTCAAGTCGAGTGTAGTTCTTCTCCCTCGGATAAGAGACCGGAAGATACCGGGGAGGAAAAATTTGACGAGTGTGAAAGAGTGATTGATAGAGTGTGAGTTGTGCACGTGAAGTGAACCAAACAGCAGATTGGTCATCCAAAGGTATTTTAGAAGAAGAGGAAGAAGGACCTCCTCTTTTGGTGGGTTGTCTCACAGGCGTTTTGCCGTGTCTGCCCATAGTATAAGTGTTGAATCAGGGAGTATAGAGGTGAAGATATGAAGGATATGGAGTAGAGAATGCAAGAAGAAGACTTGGATAGATTGTGGAGAAGAGTGGAAATGTACAGGAATATATTTTATAAAGAAGGCAACAGAAAAATAGCTGTTGGGAGCTGGTAACGGCTAGTAACGGCTATAAACGACTAGAAAATTTTGAAGACAACGGTCAATAAATCTCCCAACGGCTATATTTTTTTTTTGAAAATCCGCAGCTGAACATCGATGTCCAAGATCGTAACATCGATGTTCTGTACTGTTTGGTTGATTCTGTGAACGTCTAACGGCTATTTTTTTTTTTAAATTCGCCGCTGAACATCGATGTCCACCATTGGAACATTGATGTTATTTGCTCTCGGGTCCGAGTTTTGTAAACACTGGGAAAAAGGAGACATCGATGTCATTGTTCAGGACATCGATGTTATGTGCTCTCGGGTCCAAGCTGTGGAACGGTTAAGCAAATTGAACATCGATGTTCGGATTTGGGACATCGATGTTGCATGCCCTCGGTTGGATAGTCTGAAAAACCGAAAATAATGAACATCGATGTGGTGGTGTGAAACATTGATGTTGGAAAAAAAATATGGAAGTAAAGATACTTACTGAACATCGATGTTCCGATACAAAACATCGATGTTGTATGGATTTGGCATGTTGGGTCCAATGTTTTGTACAACCAGTGTCTCCCTTGTTTATGGTCTTGATGAGAAGTTCCTGTAAAACAACTTAGACAACGCTCCGACGCTCAAGTTAGTAAGATGTAACTCCAAAATAGGATAATATAATTAACGCACTGTAATGAAGAAAGTATCCGTTGTGAAGCACGGTTGATGAGATATTTGTCCCATCAATTTCACTTTGGCTATCTCTGTCGGAATGTATTCATTGTGGTGCTAGTCAACAAATCCGTTAGAAATCAATAATTCAACTAAAACCACAATTGTCAAAAAAAGGAAATCTTTGAAAAGCAAACCAGTTTGGAGGAGCCTTCTTCTGAACATTTTTCAAAGAGGGGTAGGGGTCACCTTCTGAGAGAAGAATGGTTGTGTTTCTATAAATGGGCATACGATAGAGTTCATAAAACACGAAAAATTTATAAGCCAATTTCTTTAGAATAAAAAAAAATTTATATCAAGAGCAAAAATGCCTTCCCCTTTCACTGTCTTTTTTGTTGAGGGTGCTAGCGTAGGTAGGAGAAATCGGTTGGCTTTCAGCATCATAAATGAGCAACAAGGGCCATTGCCAGAGGAACTAGCAAGCATTCCTCGTCTTGTCTTCGTAGACGAGATTTATTCGTCCCGATTCTTTGTCATCCCATTGGAAGAGACCATCTTCCTGGAACATCAACAATCCTTGCGAACTTCCTACTACGGTACGGCTAATTCCACCATGTTCTTTATCTATGATAGGTTTCAGGAGCTTCAGTTGGAACCATCCTACCAGACTTTGAATGAGAGCAGTTATTACCAGATTACAATGACAGCTCAGAGCATTCCTCGAGTAGCTGGAGTAGCACCCACTTGGCCAAAGGTTCGCCTTTTAGTGTGGAACTGCAGGGGCATCACAGCACGTTCCCAAGATTTTGTTCGAATCCTACGAGACCTGAAGAACCAATATAAACCAAATATGGTTCTGCTTACCGAGACTCAATGGCAGCAAACCGGAAACCACGGAGTTATTCCTCTTCGCTTTCCACCAACACATCGATTCGAGCTTCCTGGCCAGAACAACTCGGGGGGAATGTGGTTTGCTTGGAATCATAGCATTAGGGTTAATATAGTTAATACTCCTAATGGCTTCACTGTAACTGCTGTCCCAAATCGTTAAGAGCTAGATTATGATAAGTTTTTTTTTTTTAATGTATGTGTGATTGTAATGTAATATAAACAATGTAAGCGTGTGTGTGTGATTGTAAGCGTGATTGTGTAAAATCAATAAAATCTTGTGTGTTTGTGTTAATTCAGCATGTATCAAAGAAAAATTTAATTGGTTTAGAGAACTTACCTTAACATCGATATTGTGATACTCAACATCGATGTTGTGATCATGTTGCCAAAATTCTGGATGAGCCTTCAGTTCTACTTTGTTCCCCCTATCATTTTGCCTAATTGGCCTTCATAATATGAGTTCTTCAAGGAGGGTTGCACATGCCCAAATCCAGCCTTATTTTTGTGAATTGATCTTCTTTCAAAGGCTTGGTGAAGATATCTGCAAGTTGTCCATCGGTCTTGACAAAATCAAGTGTTATATCTTTCTTTTGCACATGATCACGAATAAAATGATGTCTAATCTCTATATGCTTTGTTCGTGAATGCTGGATAGGATTCTTAGTGAGATTTATGGCACTAGTACTATCACAGTAAATAGGAATAGATTCAAACTTCAAGCCATAGTCTTCAAGAGTATGTTTCATCCACAAAACTTGAGCACAACAAGAACCTGCAGCTATATATTCCGCTTCTGTAGTAGAAGTAGCTACAGAATTTTGCTTTTTGCTAGACCATGAGACTAATGCTTGACCAAGAAATTGACATGTACCACTAGTACTCTTTCTATCTAAGGTACTCCCGGCAAAATCTGCATCGGAATAACTAGTGAGAGTAAATGAACTCACTTTGGGATACCAAAGACCAAGGTTGGGAGTCCCTTTAAGATATTTAAAAATGCGTTTAATAGCACGTAAATGAGACTCTTTTGGACAAGCTTGAAATCGTGCACATAGACAAACACTAAACATGATGTCCGGTCTAGTAGCCGTTAGGTAAAGTAAACTTCCGATCATACCTCTATATAGCTTGATATCAACATCTTTACCTTCTTCATCCTTGTCAAGCTTAGTGGTAGTGCTCATGGGTGTTGTGCTAATCTTAGCACCATCCATCCCAAATCTTTTGAGTAACTCCTTTGTATACTTGGCTTGATTAATGAAAATACCTCCTTCAAGTTGTTTTACTTGAAATCCAAGGAAATTAGTTATCTCCCCCATGGAACTCATCTCAAATTCATTTTGCATGGACTTTTCAAATTCCTTACACAAAACCTCTTTAGTAGCACCAAAAAGAATATCATCCACATATATTTGAACAATGAGTAATTCATGCATATGTGATTTGACAAACAAAGTTGTATCAACCTTTCCTCTTGTAAAACCACTAGAAACATACTTCGCCATTCATACCAAGCTCTTGGAGCTTGTTTCAAACCGTAGAGTGCCTTTTTGAGTTTAAACACATGATGAGAAAACTTATGATTTTCAAAACCGGGGGGTTGCTCAACATACACTTCCTCCATGATATAGCCATTTAAGAATGCACTCTTGACATCCATTTGAAACAATTTAAATGCTTTATAAGATGCATATGCAAGAAGCATGCGAATAGATTCTAATCTAGCAACTGGAGCAAATGTTTCATCAAAATCAATGCCTTCTTCTTGATTATATCCTTGAGCAACAAGTCTAGCTTTGTTTCTCACAACAATACCATTTTCATCTAACTTATTCCTAAAGACCCATTTAGTACCAATGACGAGATGATCATTAGGTCTAGGAACAAGATTCCAAACCTGACTTCTCTCAAATTGATTTAACTCCTCTTGCATAGCAATAACCCAACTTTCATCATTAATAGCATCTTTAACATTTTTAGGCTCAACTTGTGATAAGAATGCAATATGACCATTTAAATTATGTAAAGATGATCTAGTAACTACTCCTTTTGTAGGATCCCCAAGAATTTCACTAGGAGAATGTCCTCTTGGTACCTTAATTTCTACATTACCTTGTCCTTCGATAGTTTCCTTTTTCTTCTCTTGTACATCAAAGGTTTGAGAGGAAGAAGTATCATCCTTTTTGGATTCACTTGTACTTGTTGGTGAAGGTCTATGTGTGAAATCTATTATATCATCATCTCTGAAACACCCGTGTCCCAATTTTACAAATAAAATACTTAAATAAAGGAAATTACCAAAATACCCCTGAAACCCGGGACACGAAATCCAATATCAACAATATCCAAATTCTTAATAAAAACGAGATGTCAAAAAGAACAAAACAATCCGGCTTAACAAGCCACAAGACAACCTGGCATCCTGCCGAATCATAATCAAAACATAAACCCGGCAACCCGCCGATAATGTAATCCAAAATCAATAGTGACATCTCAATGAAAATATAATGCAGCGGAAGAAACAAACGGAGTAAAAATAAGAGAAACAAAACAACATGCATGCCGACTCTATGGATCCAACCGGGAGATCAAGCACAGCTACCTGCTGAGATAACCACGTCCGTACCCTGGAAGGATGGAAAGTGACTGCACGCTATCTAAAGTCTGAAAAACAACGTTGGTGATTATGTGAGTCGCCTACTCAGTGAGCAATATAAATCTAATTATGAAGGTGTGCAGATCAAGTCTGAAAGGAAAGAAGAGCAACAAGACTAGTAAGCAACATACAACAACCAGTACTAACATGCCAAGCCAATCAAGCAAACAATTCATTATTCTCCATCTGTTGTGTGTTAAATTTTCTTGTTATAATTTATTATTCAGGGCCCCTACTGTGTGCGTCGAGCTCGGTCCCGTCTCATGAGACAACCAGGCATAAGCCCAAATAAAACCAGGCACGAAGCCCAAACATATCCATAGAGAGAGAGAGAGAGACAGAGAGAAAGAGGGAGGTAGAAAGGGGGAGATAGAAGGAAGGAGGTAGAAACCGGTCATCACAGACCCATATGCAAATCCGCATACCACATGCTAACCCGCATGCAAACCCGAGGGGTATCACTTCCCGCTCGAAACAACCGGTCATCAGCACACAGTAGCCTAACTTCTACTGTACATTATCTTTATTCACAAATTATGAGTTTATGTGTGCCATTAGTTGTGATTTAACAGGGTTGTGTGATAAGACAACTCAATCAGATAACCGGGTCTCCGACCCACAATACATCACACAAAACACCCAGAATCACACCACATGTTATAATCCATAACAAAACCAAACATCCAGCTCATAAGCAAATAGTACACTTAGGCACACAATACAGATTACTGCATGTTAGCAAACAAGTATGCAACTCAAACAAACCAATCCAACGAGCTCATGCATACAAACATAAGAAGACGTATAAAGTCACGTCAACGACGATTGTCCTGTGGAGCTTTACCCAAAACAGATCCTCCAGCTCCCGAGGTGTTACCCGTGCCTGAATACCGGCACACACAACAAATTACAAAGAATTACAATAAAAATGTGTATGCATGTAACTATAATGCTCAACTGAGTTAAACCCGTCCCTAGTTAGCCAATTATGAAATTCCCGGGTCTAAACCCGACTTAATGTTCTCTCACCAAAACACTGAGTATCGGGACCTAAGGTTCAGCGGCTTATGCCCAACTAAGTCCAATAAGTAGTTCCCGGGCCTATGGCCCACTCATTATGTCCTTTACGAGTTTCCGGCCTAAAACCCAATCTAAGCCCAAATTCAATTTCCGGGCCTAAAGCCCACTTCCTTAAGTCCTTATTTAACCAATTATAGGATTGGGCTCAAAGCCCGTTACTTAAATCCAAGGTCAATTCGATCCCAAAGGTTCCCGGCCTAAGGTTCTACCCGTGTCGGTAATTACCGGCCTCATACTACTGACACTCTCGGTTTCCACTAATCACAATTAAGTACATAACCCAATTTCGAATTATAAGTACATGCCGGATATAGATTTAAAATACACCATATATACCGTGGAATGCCGAAATAACGACCCGAGCCTTCGCCGGAATATTCCCGAGCCTCGCCGAAAAATTCCCGAGCCTTCGCCGGAAAATTTCCGAGCCTTCGCCGGAACTCCACCAACAACCACAATAAATCTGCCATAAACCATAAACAGCACCCAAATCGTATTCACTCAACCAAACATCCGTTCAATCAAAACAATACCCACTGATCTCTAAGACGATTCAAGGAAAAGAAAGAAAGATTGAGAAAAGAATCCTTACCCGGAAAATTCACTGCCAAAAACCGTTCTCAACCAAACCGGGTCTGCAATTCGCACTACCTCTGTCCGAGACGAGTCAACACCCACTGCCCACAGAAACTCGTCGCCGGAGCAGACAACCCGAGCAGCAACCACCTCTACCAAACCAAACAGTCACCGAACCACCACACATCAACCCCGACATCAACCACAACACAAGCCACACAACCCCAAGCACCAACAAAACAAATCAGAACCCGATTCAACACCTCAAAAATCCAAAGAAAAGAAAAGAGGAGAAGAGTCCGGCCCAGCTCGTCCTCGAGTAACACCTACAAACGAGAGCGCAGACACGAACAAAACGGCGGCGGCAAAAGGAATCAAAGAAAGGTAGCAGTGGCGGTTGTGGGTGTTAGAGGAAGGGAAAAGAAAAGTGGGGGCGAGAGAGAAAAGGGAGAAGGAGAAGGAGATAGGAGCGGCGGCCGCAAACAGAAAGAAAAAAAATGAGGGAGAAAGAGAAAAGAGAAGAAGAGAGGAGAAGGGGGAACCGGCTAGGGTTGGCCGCCCTAGTGGACGACCCGTCGTCCGCTTAGGCGCGGTCAACGTCCTGCCTGGTCAACGCCCTCATATTTTTTTTGAAACAGTACTCAAAACGACGTAGTTTCAAGGGAAACCACATTAACCTTCTCGTTTCACCCCGATCTCGAATCCGTTTCCCACGGGACTCGAACCATGGACAATACCAACTTAAAATTTACATTTCCAAGGCATAATAATTTATTTCCTCCACTAGAACCCGAAAATACCTCAAGGGTAAAATTGGAATCAAATTATGAAAATTCGGGGCGTTACAGTTCTACCCCACTTAAGGAAATTTCGTCCTCGAAATTACAAGAAATGAAACATCAGAACAAATGGGGATACTGCTCCCGCATTTGAGACTCAACCTCCCAAGTAGCCTCATTCGGAGAATGACGGCTCCACCTAACCCGAACCATCGGAATAACTCGACTCCTCAACTGTCGCTCCTCCCGAGCTAGTTACTCAACCGGCTCCTCCACATAGGTCAAATCCTCAGAAACCTCCACCTCTGTCGGGGATACAACATGACTAGGATCAGATCGATAACGCCTCAGCATCGAAACATGGAATACATCATGTATGCGCGACAGCTCCTCTGGTAAAGCCAACCTGTAGGCCAGCGGACCAATCCGCTCCATGATCTCATAAGGACCAATATAACGAGGGCTCAACTTGCCCTTCCTCCCAAACCGGATAACACCTCTCCAGGGAGCAACACGGAGGAAAACTCTGTCACGTACATTGTACTCCATCTCCCGACGATGCTTATCGGCAAAACTCTTTTGCCGGTCCTGAGCAGCTCTCATACACTGCTTAACCACCTCGATCTGATCAACAGCCTCCTGGACTATGTCCAGACCAATCACCTGTCTCAGACCTTCCTCATCCCAACAGATCGGACTACGACACTTCTGCCCATACAAAGCCTCATATGGCGCCATACCGATACTGGAGTGATACCCGTTGTTATAGGCAAACTCAACCAACGGTAATGTCTCATCCCAAGAACCACTAAAATTGAGCACACAGGCTCTAAGCATATCCTCCAGCGTCTGTACGGTCCTCTCTGACTGCCCATCAGTCTGCGGATGTGATACGGCAGGAACCCTAGAATCAGCACCAGAATTCCTACTGAATCAGATTGTGGTCTCGACCTCAATCTCAATCAAACTAAGCAATCCACCACTCCTTATTCCTCCTCAAGTCAGCATGAAAACGAATTAAGGAATTGAGAATCACCAGAAGGAGATGTCGTCACCTGTTCCCAATCAGCAAGAAATCAGAAAACAACACCAAAGGAGTTAGAATTCACGCCTCACAGATTTGCAATCTAATATGTAAATCTAATCCCTATAATAAACCTAGTGAATCAGCACACAAGGTTTTCCTAGAGAATCAGCACCCTAGGGTTTTGTTTGAATCACTCAAACAGAAAGAAATTTCTCAAAGAGAAAGCCGTAATTTTTATTTTCAGAATGTCTACCCTCTCCAAAAACATTAAAAGATGCTATTTATACTAACCCTAGGCCGGCCACCCCTCTAGTGAACAGTAACCGAAAACCCTAACCCTAGTTTGGACCTGGTTTTTAATTGAGCCCACATAATTGGACACTAATTAAAACCATACAAATAAACCCCAAACAACTTAAGCCCATATTAACTAACTAGTTAACAATGGACTT